>JAHZNE010004046.1:0-26474 GCA_027744055.1 Callyntrura sp. NNG-2020
CTGAAACTGAAAATTTCAAACTGAACTGAAACAGAAACTGAAAAGTTCTAACTGAACTGAACTGTTTGACGCCCTACTCTATAAGTACTTCCAGCAGCAGTGTCATAAGTAATCTCACTTGCATATTACATAGTACATCGTCGTGTACCAAGTGCCGACTTTTATGAGCACTACTGGACTTAGAAAATGTAAAAGGAACAGTAGAGATGTTATGCCCAGGAAAAAACGAAAGCACGTTGCTTGTTGTGGTGTCCAAGGATGCAGACCCCATTCGTTTCTATCCATCCGTCTACTTGCTTTTGTGTACGCTTGTCAGTTGAGCAGTTCTAAACGAAAATTGTATTTATTTCCCTTGTTCTGTCTGCTTTACTAGTCTTGTATTCTACTTTTTTCTTGACGTAAAAAAGCCAAGTCTGATCTGTTGTCGTTTTTCTTTGAAGAATGAGCTGACGACAGACAGACAGATAGAGAGAAACAGAAAAAATGGTAGCTTAAAAAGTTAGTAAAGCACTCTCTCCCTCTCTGTCTTTCTCTCGGGAGATAGTGGTCACGTTGCCGGAACAAAATGAAGTAAAACTAAATAAATAATACATTTTTTTCTCTTGTCCTTTTCTGTGTGCAAAACAAGTGCCAAAGTTGATAAGCACTTTTTTTGGCATTTCAGCACACAAACTAAAGAAAAATGTAATCTAGCGTACTGCGTTGTGACAAACGAGAACAAATAAAAATTCTTGAGACATAATTTTATGATTACAAACATAATTTTGTCTACTGAGAAACTGAAACATTTTCAAGGCATAAATGGGCGTACCTATAGATAAATGCACTTGTATTTTTCTTTCTTATCATCCGCATATTTGTCGCCCATCTACAAATGACAGTGTATGCTGCTTATCACAACTTTATACATATCTTAGATGAGTTGCAAACGAGGCTATAATCAGTTTAACTTGGCCATTCACGCTGCATTTCCAAAGAAAAACTGTGTATGCATATGAAATTTTGGGTTTTCATCTTGCAAGTTTCAGTAATTTTATACTTTTATACTTCTAATCCGCCGTAATGTATGTGCATATTACTAAACTAATCTCTTAAATACCTCATCTGTTTACGAAACACATACAAATTAGGAGTACGTGAGATGTGGGAGTAAAAACATGAAATTCTTCATACTGGATTATTCAAAACGTGTACGTCCAAAGTCGACATGAATGCACAACGTGGTAGAAAGGAACCGGTGTTCTCAAACGCTGTAAAAATGATACCATTTTTTGCCTGCTGCAGTCTTTTATGTGAATCTTTTAAACGTATTACTATTATTATTAAATGACTACCGTAACGTCGTTGTGAATACTGTACATGTTCATTCATGTGTGCCCGTAAAAATTACACCAGTGTAGACAAGTTTTAGACACAAATGATTATGATGTGACGGTTGTAAGTAGTCATTCAACCATCCAGCCGTGAAGAGTGAGGAAAATGGTTATGACGAGGTTATTTTCGCTACTGAAAATGCACTATATGTGCATTTTATTATTATTACTGCTACTAACTACGATACTGCTGCATAAAAAACGTGGACTTTTATAATGACACGTAAATGTGCTCTACAAACCAGCAACAAACTACACAGGAATGCAACTTTGCTCTTGGTCTTCTTGATAGAGTTTACGTTACTACTTATAAATACGTGCACACAGAAGCGACTCCTTGTCATCCTTGCTTGACAGAACAACGCTGGTAAAAAAAAGAAGTCTTGGGAAGTTGCTCAAATAACGTAGTTCCGTCTCCCTTTTTACCAGGAAATAGATATCTCATTATTTGAACTTGGTAAAATGTTCCGTGACAATATGAATATCACCATTATATTCTATGTGAATTTCGAAAATGTTCTGTGAATTAAATAATGACTGTGCTTTTCTTCCTTATAACGCCTTCTTGCTTAATGGTGTAGATTCCTAGATACGAGCACACGGCGCACACACACACACAGACACACATGTACATGATTTTCCAGAACATGAACGTGAGGTCTCATGTCATCTTGTAATCTACGACCTGAAAGAATCCTGCCAAAAGAAATATTCTCGTGACATGTATCTTCCCAAAAATGTATTCGTAATTTTCCTCTCTTTCGAAAGAAAGCAAAACCATAACAGATTTATATCAACCAAATTATAATAATTGCCTCACATTATTCTCCCCAACAGCAGTAGCTACAACAGAGACGCCTGGGAATGAAAAGTTTTTTTTTATTATTCCCGTTATTGTTACTGCTATATCATCATGTCACATGACGATATGATTGGACCAAGGTCAAAAGGAAGTGACACATTATGATGAGCTGAATCTGACATGAATATTAACGCTTTATTATTGTCAGTTGCATTTTTTCATCAACATTCCCAGGAACATCATCCCATGTACCTTTTTTACACCCGTATAACAGTACATGTTGTCATTAGTAGGCATGTTATTATAGAGTAAAATCCTTGTACAACGCGACAATAACAATGTGCATACCAAAGTCAGTAAAAAATCAAGTACAGAAGGAAAATGCTTCGTCATCATCAGCCTCAGAATACCAGTTTAAAAAAGTGCTAAGAGGGTTCTAAAAGGGTCTCATTTTCTTGTTAGCTGCTTACCATCACATCATCATCGCTCACAATGAAACCCTCACAGACGGTTTTTTTTGCTTTGGGTAGATTACAAGAATACAACAAGAACATATCGCTACATCTGGACTGTTATATGCCACCTTACATATTCCCCGTCCATAATACAGACATAAGTATATAATCCAAACACGCTTTATGGCTTTTTCTCCTTGTGCCATAAGATACTTCCATCATCTTCCAGAAACGTGTTTGCGTGGTTATATACATGCACAACGTTCCATTTCATGTGAGAATGACACAATTTTCAATGTTTGTGAACGAACATACGTGTTAAATGCCGAAATTCATTACAAGGGGAGGGGGAGGAGAATATTAGGGGAGGATTATACAATAGAACAGCAGCAGCGGCGGCCGCAGCAGTGATACCGTGTATCAAGTAAATACAGTCATACGCAAGATCGTCATTCACATCACCATCGTCATCAAGAAACATAACAAAAACAGTCCATCTATTCATAAAGGTTCCCCTATTATTTTTCGCTCATGCAGTCTATTACGACAAGCATCTGTTACATCTCGTTTCATCCCGTCTACTTCTATTAACAGATCACCAACATCTCATTTTGACCTTACGGGGTCACTCCAGCATGTTTCGTGAATAGACCGATGGCATGGCTGAAAGCAAAATAAGGAGCTGAGAGAGAGAGAAGGAACATAATAACACATAACTCGCTCCATTCCTGGTCTTATGTGCATTTTCTGTTATCCAATACACCGTAGCGCATTCACTCTGGAAATAAATGTGCCTTTTAAAGATCTAAAACTCTAAAAATGCATTTTATGAGTAGATATTATCCTTTTCAGTGTTGTGTCATTCAAGAAGAATCCATAAACGTCTTGTTGCGTTCTCGGAGGGAAAAGAGAACAACACCTCCAGTAAGAAAGGTTACCTCTCTCTCTCTCTCCCTAGTTCATGAACGGAAGAATCAGAAAGAACGAAAAATAGTGAATGAGCCCTGTCTTCATTTTTTCCTTCAGGAAAGGCACATTTAGCTGAAATAGGGATCTTTTTTAAAAGATCGTGTGTTGTGTGAGGTATGACGATCATGACGCGGAGGGTTAGTGAGGTGTGATATTGTGACTTCATAATACACTACACCATTATCTCTTGCATTTATGAATACATATTGTGACTAAATACGCGTACATCATGTCTTATTCCTTTTTATGAGAAAAAGGGGAACTTTTTTGGTTGTTAGAGTCCTGCAGAGATTTTTTAAAAATTTGACTCTTTTGACTTTAATTTTTTGGATGTTGTCTTCTCAGAAACCCTTACCAAATGTACATACACAGAAAAAGGAACAAGCTTTATTATGTAGCTTTGCTCCTCAACATCTTCGTATCCCCGTTTTCCTTCGGCTGAATAGTCAGGTTAAACAGGACGAGTGGAGCAGAGTGGATACAATACAAGTGGAAACATCATTAAATGCAAAGGGATAACTGTTCAAGAAAAAAGTTTTTGCTGCTTCTGCTGCTTGATGCTCTTCCTCTCTGTGAGTTTTCATTATTTATGTGTCTCCCACTATTTTTGGAAGTGTTAGCCGACCTATGCTCACCCAGCAGGCCTTCACGCACACGAAGAAAAAAGATGGAAAAGTATACCTACACCTACAATGTAGTACGCGTATAACTTTCTTGTAGCCTTTATCGCTCACTTTTTTTTAGCTCAACCACATCTTAAAAAATATTATAGAGAAAATGCATATAAGTTTTATGTGTGTATATACGCGCATATTATTATTATTATTATCGTTATAAACATGTACATCTATTTAACCGTGGAATACATAAAATCCTTTCTCCTCCACCAGAAAAAAAGTTTTCTAACAAGTTTTCCAACTTTTTCATTACCTATTTACTTTTACGTGATTGTGTGAAGGGAAAACTATGCGATTAAATGTAGAAGTTTTTATTATTACCATTATTATTATTAAAGATATAAATTCTCAACAGATATATATTTATACGCATTTACCTACCCGCGTGCATCGAATACTTTACATAATACACAATTTACGTTTGTTACTTTTTCAAAGAAAAGTTGAAAACTTGATTGCTTGTAGAAAAACCTTTGATATAAAAATTACCACTATATACGAACACACACAAACACATCGTTATGCTCAAGGCAATGGGAAGACGTAATGAAAGTTTATACCACCAACATTACATGTCCCTAGTAAAGTTAACATGTAACCTAATAATAAAATATAGTTTGTAACAAAGATGCGCACACATTCCCTCTTGTCGAGTTTCATGGTTTTATTTTATTTTATGATGTATTAATATAAACATCTTGAAAAAATTATATTTGTGTCTACATTCTACACATAAAAACATAAACACATATTTTTAGATCCTCCACAAGATTTCAACAATTTATATCCTTCCCTTTTATTATAACGTTAATAACATTACCTTGTATTGTTTTAGTAGGGTACATATAAGTAAAACATGCAGTGGTACGCGAGCAGATCCTTTATAAAAGTCACTTTCATTAAAGTAATGCAATTATGATAAAACAGCAACAAAATGTTACCGTGTATCCCTTTGAAAACATGTACTTTAAGCATGCTAACCATATATATACTATTTTCACTTCTAGACGTGTACTGCCTAACTATAAATACTACGAAAAGCGGAGCGAAATCTAATTAGTTGTCTGTTGTGACGACCACTGTGTCCTCTTTTGTGAATTAATACCCTTTTCCACGGAATACTCCACGGAATGAGAAAACTGAAGTTACACAATTCACAAATGTACCTGTTAGATACTTCATATTCATGATGATCATGTTAAAACAAGATGTTTCATATATAATATATACTCAAGTAAAGTCTATAACGATTTATGATCAAAAGCATTTTATGGTATTGCATTAATTTAATTGTTGTTTGTAGTATATTACGTAATGTGTGCTTCTTTGTACACACGAGCGTGATATTGATTTATCTAAGTAATTGCGTTCTACTTACAAAAAACTCTTTCCCACTTGCTAATAAATTCTCGAAAAGAATCATTATCCTCTACCGTGAGTATTCCAAAAATTTCTATAAAATACGCGCAAACACGATTTTAAATAGATGAATGAGTGAAGATATGTACGCGGGAAAAATTCTGGTTTTATACTTTACTTGTTGTAGGGTAAGAGTCGCCTTGAGATAGAGCTAACAAATAGGGACGTGACTGTACAACTAAATGCTTTTAGGTAATAAAATATTATACTGACGTAAAAACATAAAGAGAGGCATTAGTGCATACCAAATGAGATTTTTATGATGGGAAAAGAAAAGCGCAAAAACTGGGAGGTTTTTGGTGATAATAATCAATAACGGCTGTGCAAGTCAAGACAGTGAAAGCTCAAAACGTCGCTACGAAATGGAACTCATGCCCATCCAATGCAGTTCGTATACACAACCATCGCTAAAATGTATTGCTTCTGGAAGCGCATCTTCTGGAGCTGGAGCTCGTATCCTGGAAAAAAATCAACTTTTTATGACAGCAGCAGAGAAAAATAATACTGGGAATCTCAACTCAACTGATATGTATTGAGTGCCGCTGCGGAGAGCTTGTGCAATATGATGCTGCTCCCGTGTGATAGAATTATTGGTAAAAGGCTGCCAAGCATTACCTTGGCTTTGCTCGGAATAACTTTCAGTTTTTGTTCGAGTTAAGTTTAGACTTTCGGCGTGACTATCAGCAAAGATACAACCTTATTATTCATGGGAGAACGTGCAAGGAATCAACGATTGGTAGACAGAAAAATAATAAAAATAGAAAAATGTTGAAAGCGCATTTTTATGTTCGTTGTTCAACTTGAAGCTATATTGTAGCCGTTTGCAGTTACAAGGAATTGTTTACATAAACCCAAAAGAACCTACCAGTAGTAGGCGAGGTAAAAAATGGCAACAATTCATTACAAGTCTTTTTCGTGTTCTACTTTCAGAGTTTTAACGTGTGGGTGAGAGGGAAATGACAAAAAGTTCTTTTGCGCGCGCGATCCTAGCGATAATAACTGATTGAGGAATATTATGAATTGTTGTGTTTAATAATAATATATACTGTATAAACTTGTTAACGAGCTTGAAGGCATTCACGGAATTGCGAGTTCATGTTTTTGGTTTCATTGTGTGTAGTATCGTCAACTTTCTACATCTCTGCAAAAAAAAGTTTGCACACGCATCACTGAACGAATTATTTCCATTTCTCCACTATGGAATTTGATATTACTAAAATATTCATGCTAAACAGCAAATAATTAAATTCGCTACAAGTGATACTGATGATGTCTTTATATGCATTGCTATCGTATCAACAGCTACACTGTGTTAGTTAGGTTCATAGCTGTCGAATTGGTAAAATCTGGAAGGAATCACGCCATCAATTCATTTTCCTTAAGGGAGAATCCTGACTATGATGATGATGATGGTTATAATGAGCTAACTCTAGCTTCTTTTTAGGGGATGTTTGCTACCAATCATAGTGCGTATTACAATTTTCAGGATCCAATTTACCTACTGTCGAGTTGCTTGCTTCATTTGTGTGTAATAATCAGATTTGCCTGTAGGCTTTAGGATGAATATTAATACGAAACAGACTTAGGTATTACGTATCATCCCTCCCAAAATCCCCTCCGTGTGTCTGTCTATACACTGACTACTAAAACCTTGCGTTCGTAAATTTGGAGAGCTTACGTTGGGCATTATGAAAGATAATATGCTAAATAGAAGCATTATCAGTCCGAAACCCAATCACTTCATTAATTGCATTATCCTAACAAACTTTCACATGTGCGAGTCTGATTTACGTGATAAATAAATAGTAGCAAACATGTGATATCGTCGTTTCTGACATCTGTTTAACTAAAAGAGAAAGCTGTATGTGCCTACACCATCAATCATCAAACAAAACACATGTAAATACATTTCGCAGGTACGTATATGCACGACATCATATATTATGACAAAAACTACTAATATAAACAGTAGTCATCATTGAAACTCTTCTCTGAAAAGATGGAACTAGTCGACGTTTTCTGACACACATACACATTTACAACTTGATTTTCCATCAGCCCTGTATGTTTTCCTATTTAAAACATTTTGCTGTCATTTATTCATACGATAAAGCTAATCAGCTGCCAGTAATAATGCATGGTTTTATGTGTGCTTTATCTGACGTAATCTGGTCAGTGGGGAGTCCATTCGAGCTAATTTGTTTCTCTTTTCATGTTTACAAAGGGCATCTTGTTTTTATTCAGGTAGATGAGTCTCTACATGCTAAAACCAACAGAAGCCCAAGGGACCTGACAAGTTGTACGTGTATTTACCAAATAGCAAAACGCATTTTATTACCATCACTCTAAACATAAAACACAGGCAAAACAACACTCCATGTCAGTCCTCGTGTGGTAACAATCAGTCATTTAAATCTGCTTACAATTTACATACACGTAGTAGTACATTTCAAACTGTTAAATGAAATGAGAAAATATTATCAAG
Source organism: Callyntrura sp. NNG-2020 (assembly GCA_027744055.1). Classification (NCBI taxonomy): domain Eukaryota; kingdom Metazoa; phylum Arthropoda; class Collembola; order Entomobryomorpha; family Paronellidae; genus Callyntrura; species Callyntrura sp. NNG-2020. The sequence goes on from JAHZNE010004046.1 coordinate 8,181, forward strand.
CTATCTCCCTACTTCACTCATTGACATGTGTGTGTGAATACATGTAAGGATTAATAAAGACGGCATTGACCAGATTATGTTAAAATAATTACAATTGACGTTGTGAAGGCTAATATACACACATATATATAAATTATGAGCCTACACGAGGAATGACGATGAGCTTGTTTCTAATCAGCAGATCAAAGCCCAGGCAGACCACAGCAGTAGTGAGAGGGGATGAGATTAAAAGATTGCCCGTTTTTACATATCTCCACCACTCTGTTACCTGCTGTCTGTTTGCCAAATAATAATCCTTAAAACAAGCTCCAAGCTCAAGTTTAACCACTGCGCTATATATGAATAAATGTCTACACAAGTTATACACTACCAAGTCGTTGGTATGTGGCAGTTAAGATGTATAGTTCCCTCTGTGTAGGGTTGCCAAACGAGTAAAACTTCATACACACGCTACTACCGTATGATTGATCCGCATATAGTATGGAGATGGAGAGTGGTAAGTGAGCCAAATTTTTATGTTGCTTTTTCCTTGTCGAGCTAAAGCGCATACATAGTTTATTTTGGTTATTCTCTGGATAGACCCATCACATTAAAATCCGCTAACCAAAAGGGAGAAGGCTAATTGAGTAAAATAGAGTTCATTAGTGAATCCATTAGCTCTACTGACTGCGCTCTCGTAGTGAGTTAGGAAGGATTTGTAAATTGGAATAAACTTTCGACTTCCCTATAGAAAGTAGTAACTGTCTGTAAACTGTACATATTATATAATACACGCTAACTCAACTTGGCAGGATAGGAGGAAACTGTTGTCGATTTCCTCCAATTTCTTGGTTTGTATTTTTTTTATCTAGCAATGCTTAATAGCATTGTTCTATTGAGGAGGCTGCCTATTTGCTTGATTTACTGCGGTTTTAAGCGAGCAAGAAGAGCTTTAAGGGAGGGCTTTATCTTAAGGCGTTCACCCAGCTCTTATCGCTACTGCTTATAATAGATGAGATGAAATGCGGGAAAACGAGACGAGAAACTTATTATGATTATTTATTATAAAATACCATTTTTGAGTTGGGAGCAACTCAACCATGTTCCAATTCACAAGTGGATCTTTACGCGATTCCCTCCCCCTTAAAAGTTTCACCCAAATCATCCATATCAGAGCAAACCAAAAAACCAGAAGTGTGTAACAAATCGACAGAGATGTGTTTTACCATGCACCACCACCGTGCAATCCCCTCAGCCCTAGTTCTGCCTCGCAGAAAGTTACTAATTCTATCATCCAAAATGCATTTCTCTTTTGTAAATCTCTCCATTAAATGCAAGCCCTCTGGTGTAAATTTATATGCCCTCTTGGGTATTTCAGTTGACAAATGCCAGGCAGACACTGTCTGTTTGTTGACGATGGGGACGATCATGATGATGATGAAGCTGGAAAATGAGAAAAGGATAAATGCTTTCACAAACAGGGTAAACAATGTCCCGTTTTATATATAAACAGAAAAGATAACCTCCAGCCTTACAACAAGGCATCAACATCGCTGCCACCACCACTACGATAATATCTGGCAGCTAAATACTCACTCGTTAGATGGTAATGACCACCTTTCTGTCATATGCTGTCGCAGTTGACTCACGTGCCATCTAAAATACTACACCCGGAATGCAAACAACGGAACCAAAAATGGTTGTTTTATGGCTTGCCCTGCGTCAGACATTTAGAACCAGCAAGTACCACTAGTAGTGCAATTTTTGATGGTGAGAATGATTTTCTTTCTTTGCCAGCCAATAAATTTTAGTTACGTTCCAGTGAAATCAATAGGCCATCACATAATTTTCGTCCAAAGCCCTCGTATACAAAGCAGAACATCAAAAATGTGTGGTTCTTCGTTTCTTTCTCTCTCCGAATTATGCAACAACAAAGGCTCCTTGTGTAGTTCGATATTAAGCTATCAGAAATGGGATAAGCCCTGGCGAATTTCTAGCAATTGATGAAGATGGTGATACAACCACTTGGCGGTACGCTGGCAGCATTCCAAATGGGTTTCCTTTTCCAGCAGGTTGTACTTGTTGTTTTCTATGATATTATCTAATGTGAAGGCGTCTTATGCCATCTGCACGCCTGGAAACATTATTGTATCCTCATTGTTCCACCACACCGTCAGACATAACAGCCCCAGTTTATTTACTAGCAAGGATTGTTTCCCGTATATATAAGCCATTTTATAGGAAATGGTTTGATATGTTATTGCCACAAAGCATGTCATCCTAAAAGCAAGTCCACTGGGACATAGGAGGGGGTCACAATGACGAGCCGTAGTAGAAACTGAAAGGTTGCTCCTCATTGCTCTGTTGTTGCCACCATCAAGCAAGAGCAAATAATAAAATAAAACAAGGAGCATGAATGAAAAGATATAGGAGGGAGCAGCAAAAGAGGCAAATAGTGGTCACACACATAATAAACCACACCACGCACACCAACAACAGTAAAATGTCACTGAACCGAAACCAAGAACAGGACTGGTTGTAATACGGTTAAATGCGAAACAGTCACTCCGGCAGCGAAATAGGCACTCTGGTAGATGGAAAGTGGTAGTACCCCAGTGTCTCGCTAATATACCGGTGAAAAGGGAAAGAAAAGTGAGAGAAGTGGAGGTGGTGGCGTTCGTGGGGGTAGCAGTGGCAGAGTAGGTAAAGTGAGTGAGATGAAACCTGACATGAGTCTCGGTTGAGTAACTGCTATATTGCCATGAATGCCATCAGAATAAAGAAAGAACATGTATCATCGGTCAAAATGGTAGAACTAACTAGTATTTTACGACTCCTCACTTGCTGTGTGTGTGTGTGTGCACCAACATTTACGGACAAAACGAGGGATAGAACGAGGCAAAGGCGGTATAAAAGATTCCGAAAAACTAGCAGACAAGTAAAACAAATATCCGAAACAATCAGTCAAAAACCGTATTATACATTTTTGTGGGCATACATATCCGGAGGCTTTACGGATGAGAGTATATAAGTACACGTACGTAGTATAAATAGAAAATAGAAAGGAGGATGCAGAAAGAGAGCTCACCATTACTTCTGCCAACTCTCTTGGGATCGAGGGGTCTTTTACTCTTTATTCTTCTCGCTACTTCTTCCTTGCTCAGGAAAATGTGCGGTAGCAGCGCGTTGTGTACGTAAAGTCTAAAGGTGGTGGTAACACTACTAGTGGGCAGAGATGCGTGTATGTGTGTACGTACAAAACGTACGTTTCCCCATAAATTTTTATAGTAAAATAGCAACGTTTGGTAGTGGAAGTAGTAGTCAACGTCGTTGTAGCAGACGTTTTTAAGGGTTCTTTCGTCTAATACCTTCTGCTTTTCTAAATTTTTACGGGTAAAATAAGGTGACACAACTTCAGGTTTTAGTTCGTGCGGAACAGAACATCACACAGAAAGTGGAGGAGGAGATGCATAATGTAAAATGTGTGTGTTCATACTCGCATTGTCCGTAGAGGCAGAACGAAAATCAAATACTACCGTTAGGCTTCTTGTGGCACCGCTCCGCTGTTTTCTGCTGCCTGTACAACTGCTGCTGGTTTGCACACGTTTCTGCCTACAAAAATGAACATTTTCTTCAAGCGCGTACAACTTACTATGTGTCTATACGTGTTAGATTATTTAAGTGTATTATGCCATTTTCGTGGGCTCCTGTGCACATACACAACAGTTCGTAATATGTTGCCAATCCAATGTCATGGCCAATGTTACATGTTACAAGACTGGCTCTTACTTTAATATGAATAGAAGAGAGGGTAAGAGAAACCCGCATTTTCCGGGAGAGAAAGTTTACGTACTTTTTATTCACTCTTTTTTTGTTATGTATGTGTGTAGTAGTGTGCCTGTAGAAATAACATTAGCTGCTGACTCATACATCTCACGCAACAACGACGGACCAAACACTCACACACACACAGCCACATTGCTACGGCACACACTTATTTGCACTTATGTTCTGAAGAAAGAATTTTTGGAAAGAAAGACGATGAAAAACCGCCTGAAAGTGTACAAAAAAGTGGAGGTCCCAGTCCCACGGCACGAATGAAAAAAGCAACAATTTTCACTACAGCGAGGAAGCTTGTTTTGTACAAAAAGTACACAAGTTATGTATGTACCGATTTATATGTAGGTATTCTCTATTAGTAAAATGGAACATTCTCAAGAAACTGCCCGTTTAAAGAAACTGGTACATATTTATATGCGTGTTTATGTAATTTTTTTTGTTTTTTTTTTGGCAAATTTTGTGAAGGTACATCCGTTTTACTGCATTCTGTAATCGTACAACTTTTCCTGTGCGTGTCAAGTATTTTTCATGTAAAAAACAAAAATTTAACGTTTTTCTTCTCTCTCGTTTTAGACAAGGTTGTGTCTACTCACGTATTGCGGCACTGTCTTTGAAGACACATTTTTCTGAATTTGATCCAACCAGCTAATTTTACTACAAAAAAGATTCCCAACATTGCAAAAATTCGAGCAGCAACACTCACATACACACTACTCGTCTCTGTCTGTCACGCCTTGTCAAGATCACCTTTTTCCAGTTTCACTTTCTCAAACAGAATTTCTTAAATTGTTTAGCTCACACACTCAAATGCATATATCTGCACACTCACACACACAAACACACATAGAGTTTATGGCACAAAACATGACACTGTGCGGGTGGAGAATGTAAAAAAGGTCTATATTTTCCCCCTGTCGCTTTTCATCTTATTGCATTAGCTTTATTTTGCCAAAGTTCAACAATTCTTGTGTACAATGTGTGAAAACCAAGAATTTTCGATGGTGTATTTCTTCTGACTCCGTGTATACGTACTTTTCACAAGAAAAATGTATTGCTTTTCCACTTCCTTTTTCTTGCCAAGGATTACCATTACAATATTTCTATTGGGGCGTTCCATATACATAAATACATTAAATTATACGTTTTCTTTCCAAAAAGTCAGGGAAACTTTATATATTGAAACGTTCCTGCTGCTACTGCTCCTTCTACTTTGTACTCAATCATGGTACACTTTGAACGCCTACATTATACTTACATACTCGACTGTGGCTAATACGCGTTGCATGTTGATAGCGATAGTGATACGAAACATGAAAAGGCGGCGCGGCGACGGCGATGGTAAGCTAAAGTAGGAAATGTGATCATTTGATTATGTCAAGAATACGATCAAAAATATGAAAAAAGTAAAAAGTCGGTGTATGATTCTACACAATTTTTTGCCTTAGCTGCTTTTCCTCGTGGATTGTTTAGCTTTCTCAAAGAAAGTAAGAGTAAAACACGGGACGGAGAGGAAGAAGAAAGAAAGCATTTTTTGTATTCATGGCTCACTCCTATTTCCATGCATATTAGGGATGCATACATTCTCTCCGTGACTTGAACACACCAGATCAGGCAACACACAGAATTTTTCCTTCATTTTTTGAAAGTGAAATAGGCCCTTTCAACTTTTTGTCCTCCTGTGCTGCCTTTGTGCCTTTGATCCGCGAAATGAAATACACACAGAAAAAGTGCGAGCTCATGCATAACTCTCCCTTTTGTGTGGGGATATGTTCGTCGTAGATTACATTTTTTGGTAAGACGACATCATATGATCCTACGCATGTGATTACAGTAGACAAGAGCACGTACCTACTTGTAGCCCCAACACAGAGTTCAAAAGGAGTCGATGGCTGTTGCTAAAGCAATGAATACATCCATATTTAAATGCGTTCTATAAATGCAACTTAGGCACTTATAAGGATGGACGTAATAACGGCATCACTAAAAATGTGGACACAAAAAAGGAGCCAATCTTGGCTCTGTTCACTTGGAACATTTTTCACTTTTTTTTCTCTTCGTCTCCAAGATTCTAGCTACCACAACTAGTGCGCGTAGTACAATACAACTACATGTGTACACCGTCGCGCAAGCAAAGTTATTTTTCTTGGAGAGTATGCTGGACTGCTGGACTCGGATTTGGACGGCATGCATGGCTGATTCTCTCTCAGTGGTAGAAAGTTACAATGAAGGACATGCAAGTTAAAGTGCTCTGGTCACTGACTCTTTATTTCGGTAAAGTTTGAGCATTTTACTTTGGAAAGTGTAATAACAGTCACTCAAGGGGACACTGTCCATCTTTTCCAACTTGGCTTTGACAAAGATTGCCGTTTGAATCGTCGTATTCCTATTCTGTAGATATCCGTCACGTTAAAATGAATGTCCAACTCATGAGTAATGCCGACACACACAGAGAGGGAAACAGAGTGCGCGTAGAAAAAGCATTCATTTTCCATTTAATACTTTCCACTATTGTTCGAATTGTCCACTGTCCACCAAACTGGGCTTTTGTGCAAAATGTGTATGAATGCAAACATGAAAAGAAAGACTGCCTCAGTGAAATGTTCGGAACAAAGGGGAAAAATCTCGCCTACAACAAAACTACTTACAACCTTTCATTTCTTCTGCAAGGTTAACGCACAGATTTATAGAGAAAATATTAATGCATCCCATTTATTTTTCAAAATGTAAATCCTACAAGCCTGGCTAATATATAAGGCGACTAAATATATACTGACTGGTAGCATGCATGTCCATGTCTACTCGAGAGGTAAGATTTAATAGACGCCAGCAGCAGTGAGAAATGCGTGTATTACAGTTGACTTTCGACAGCGACCATGTTGACGGGGGAAAATATGTCAGTTCTGTGTAGACATACCTGTCTCAAATAAATAAAGCAAGCAGTGAGTGAATGCTTTACCGTGTGTATTGTGTAAAAAGTCATTAGTTCTCCCCATGTCACTACTTTGCCTTTTCAAAAGGGAGAATAATAAAAATAACGACAAAGGGGAACAAAGAAATGAGACGACTACCGTGGAGAGTGAAAGAGAAAATGATTTTTCAGAGAAACTGCATGAAATGACACGAATAGGTATTTAGAGTTTAGTCGCAGTAAAAATTCCATATTTCTCACTGGTGTAACAAGGAGTCCTATACTGTGTATCATATGCTATACCTTCTTTGTGTCTTTTGATGTGGCAGTGACAAGAAATGGACAAAACAAGAAAGAAATGACAGGACATGGAAGGTGTGCATACCAATGTATTTTATGTACCTTCAACTTAAATGAACACAGGCTTCCAACAAACAAGTTAAACCAAATAAATAAGTGATTCTATTATAGAGAACAAAGCAGTATGGCAAGGACGCGGTGCCTCAGAGGAAAATAATCTTATTTACACAGGTGCCCACTATTTCGCAAAAGTTTTCTGCAGACCTCTCAATGCAATAACGAATTTCTCTTTAGATATACCTATACGCAGCATGTACATTCTTCTACATAAGTTTCCGTTCAGTTTCATTTAATTGAAAATTTCGTCTTCAATCATTCCTGCACTCGTATCAGAACAGGAAATGCTGTTCACTAAATTAAATCGCCTTATTCATACATATATTTAGGTACTTAAATATAAACGAGAGAATTGGAAAATTCAAATAAACAACATCCTGCGCACGACGGAAAAGAAACGGAGCTGATATAAATTTTTGGAGGTATATCTCGCAGGAAATTCATTGAATATCACATTTCAATAATGCCGTTGAAGAGAGTCATTAAGTCATTAGGAGGGGGTCTTGTTATACTACTAGAAAACTTGCTTTTATGTTCGATATAATATTTTCTGCACATGGGGAAGGAGAAATGATAAAAGGGAGAGAAGAGAGCTATATATGAGCATCCTGGCTACCCCACCCAACAACAGAAAACAGTTCTACGATTGACGATACGACGATCTTTGAGGAAGATGAAGGTACGTCATATTAAATCGATAAAAGGAAGTTTTCCCATTGCACGGACACCACAAGAAGCTGTAACGGGAAAGAGAAACAGTCGAAGTTTCATATTACCAGTAGTACCTGGAATGTCACTTGGCTACGCACAGGAACCAATGGAGATGACAAGGATAATGATCAAAATGGCCGCATAAAAGAGCACACGAGCACAGCAACAAGCAATAACAACGAAAGAGATAATAAAGCATCGTAATATTCACTTACATACTTTTCTGCTGCTGATGCTTTTTTTGCGTGGGACGTTTTGTCTGGTATCGTTTGCATGAATAAGTAGCAAACAGAGAGACAGAAAAAGAGAGAAAGATATTTTGCGCTTCGCTTTCACCGTCATAAATAAATTTACAATGGTACCCCAAGTCTCCTTTATGATTATTTTTTGTACAAACCTACGACTAGCAGGGGTGGGAGCGGTGTGGTAGTTTGCTAATATTCCAGTTAGAATAAATTGTATGCTTGTCAAAATGATTGCAGAAAAATATTCTTCTGGCGAAAAAAAACGTAAAATAACTTCCTTTTCCTTTTGTGCACAGAAGAATAAACGAGCATATTATGAAGTACGCCCATTTACGTACCCATTCCTTTCCCTGTGTGAGTCTTCTTTCAGCTGCTATGAGATAGAGTACGGTTGGGTAGCTACTTTTAGAAAATTTTTCGGGAAGTCTGATAATATACACGTCTTGGTTCCGTACTGCAGTACTAAGAAATGATGAAATATAACATAACCGTTTCGTTTCCTCACTGCTGAATACATCTGAAAGAATCATATCATCAAAGAAGAAATGATCATGATCTTCTTGGTAATGTCATAACAATACGGCCGGTTTCTCTTCTTTCTCTTTTCATTCTTCTTTTCCGCTTTTGCACAGGGCACCACCATATCGGAGAAAGGGGACCAAAAATATCTATTCATACGAAATGGAAATGATTTTTTTCTCCAACAAACGGTTATTTTTCTCTTCTTCTTCCCTGGTGTTTTACCTTTGGGTGTAAGCATGCATACCTATGGAAAAAATGTCTTGGAAAGGAAATGTTGTGAAGGCTCTATGTTAAGCTCTGTATATCTTCGTTTTTATGTGTTTGCGCCTTGCCGTGTGGCTACAATCCTAATTCTACATATGCTCTCTATTTCTCTCAGTTCTTTTTTACATCTCTCTCTCTCTCTCTTGTGCTTCTCTGTGTGTTCCATTTTCTTCTAGCAGCGGGAGTAGTAGTGTAAAGCGAGCAAAAGTAAAAAGAAACGACTGGAGAAGAAAAACTGTTTGGTTTTCGTAGTGGTGGTGGGAAAATATAGAAAGCGAAAGGCTTAAATAATACGTGCTGAAAGCTCATTTCACTGTTCATTGGCTATGCGATAAAGTGAGATGGAAATGTGACCTGTCGGTGACACTTTTCTTTCAAAAGGACTTCACTTTAGTAGGTTTTTTACTAGGTACGCGGTGGTCTCTTCGTTCTCCCTAACTCAAAACGTAGTATTATACGGACATACCGCAGCAGTTTAAAACCTTGTTCCTTCCGACAAAATGAAAGGGAGGAAAAAAGGGTAATAAACTTTTGCTTTTTTGTGATCCACTAAACAAGAGAACCATTTCTATCGACTTATAAGCATACATACTTTGTCAACTCTACTTCTCGGAACAGCAGCAGAAGGGGTATGGGGTATTAATAGAGAGAAAAAAATAAGTTATAAAAACAAGTCCTTGATTCATTTTTATTATGCTGGAGACAAAAATACACACACAAACCTTTCATCATGGCATTGGAAATGAAACTGGAAAGTCAATTTGTTGATGCCATACACATACGCTCGGAATATCATACCCAGTTTCGTTTTAAAAAATGTAGACTGTCATGCCTTGATAGCAATATCGTTTAAAGTAGAACATAACTATTTGGTAAACAACCCCTTCAGGCAACACTATTCGCCGAAGGAACTACCAATCTGTTTATTCACAGTATGCTTTGTTGTATCGCAAATGTTGAGTTATATATCTATTCCCCTCTGTGTTCTGATCCCACACACTGATGGAGACCAATGACGCATAAGATGAAAAGCATGATGACAAGATGGAGAAAAACAAGAAAGCATCACATATCACATGGATCAAATATAAAAGCAGAGTGAAAGAGATTGAAAAAGGGTGACACACTTTTACGAGCAAAAAGAAGATGAAGCAGACATTCTAGTCAACAAAATTTTGTAGAGTACGAAAAATCGGTGTGTTGTAAGTGCTCATTTCATTCCTGTAATTTGACACTCTCTGCCAGTTGCTACGACCGGGGGATTTCATACATGGTATGTATGATATGAGATATGCTTTCTGTTGGAAAGGAGGCTATTTTAAAATTACCAAAGTATTACAACACTCTAGTTTTCCAATGTAATTAACTGTAATCGGATTGCGATGCGATGAACTAAATCAGTCTGCAAGCCTTTTATTAAAAGATATTGATTCCACGTGCAGGAAAATATTGATCGAGATCCCGTAAAAATTCTCTTGGTACCCGTCATTCTCCAGTTTTTCCTCATCTGGCTGCTTTTTAATAAAAGGTAATTTGTTGTGCAAGCAGGAGCCCATACACTACAGTATAACGACATAATGGGAAAATTATGCTTGTCTATCACAACATCAATTCTGTATGTCCTTGGTACAGAAAACCTACAACAACTATCACTGCTCCAGAAAATGAATAGTAAGATATGGTGTGCACATGAGATGTTTGATGCGATATTATTCGTTTTACTTTCCTCTCCTTCCTAGTGATGTGGTTGATGCGCCTGGGAAAACTGATTGCCCTTTTTTCTATTACCGTGCCATAAACATACTATCTATTTGTGTATATACACATACGTAGGTATCTACATTATTATAAACGCATATTGCTCATCCTTACGTCTGCACGCTGCACACCAATGTCTATATGTACACTATTTTCTGTGGCTATGTGCCTCTATCTGGAGGAAACGGATTTTTCAATGCGGCGATAGGGGAAGTTGTGGATGATGATAGCAGCACTGAAGAAGACGTTCCTTTCTTGAATACAGTGCAATGTCGTTCATCACATCTACATCGTCACCATCAACATCATCATTCTCATCATCCACATTTTCTTCAAGTTTTACTCCCAACAACAACCCATCCTTCTCTTGCCTGGAATAATAACGGCGACTGTTCTAACGACCCCCTTACTTTTTACTCGGTTGCTTGTATGGTTGATAAAAATAACATAAAAGCATAACATACACGCTACCTTTGAAAACATCTATTAATGCGTTATATCGGCACCTATACATTATTATAGAAGCAGCAGCTCCGGATACTATGTTGTGTGTTGGCAGTATAACCCTGTGCACAGGACACAAAACTACTTTCTTCCCTTTTTCATTACTTTTTATATAAAATCATAATATTCTATAAGGTGCACATAAAACCACGGGTTTCTTTTTCCCTAGCTTTTCAACATCTTTTCATTAAAGTTTTCTTCCGGCAGAAGAGAAAGGGAGTAGGTATATGAGGCATAATATTCCCGGACATGATTCCAGTTATGTAGTTCTCTACCAACGTACATACATATACACCACACCACTAATAAGAGGGAAACATTATATGAAGCAGGAACTATCCCATTTTTGCTTTAGAATTTTCGATGCATGTAGTAACAGTAGTGTTGTTGGTACGGTAGTGGTGGTGGTAGGGTAACAGCCCATCATCATCATTCTTTTTTTCTTCACTCCTTCTTTTACTTTTCCTTCCCTCCAACAACACCAAACCACCGTACCACACACCACACTATTACTCCTTGATTCTACTACCACTCTGCTGCTCTGCTGCTAAAGTTAGTAAAAACTTTCAACCTTGTGACGTCGCCGGCAGCAGTATAGAAACACATTGCATTCTCACTCATCCAATCCATCCATTTATCTTGAGTGAATGCAGAAAACCCCAAAAATACTTCGGCTCCACACTCTAAAAAGTTCTCTCTCGTCCATACGGCAATAAGGGAATGGAATATTAGGTATGTATGTCTAGCTAGGGCTAGAGGTACATACAAATCATCAAAAGCATTTACCATTATTATCCACAGGGAGATATTTCCAACTGACAGAAGGGAAAAAAAGCAAAGAGCCATTTCCAATCCACACCTTTTCCCATTTCAACCATTACGTATAGCTATCCCACATGTTATTACTACTGATGATCGTGGTGAATGATGCCTGATGGGATATTATACAAAGTAAGTAGAACTTGTAAAAAAAGCTTCCCTATTTTTCACAGATATTCAAGAGATACTGCATGAAAGATACATAGAGAACTTATTACCTATTATTATTAAAAACCTCTTTTCACTTTTTCTATTCTCCCGCAAAGTTTTTTTTCTTTGCTGAACGCGAAATGAGACACGACCAAAGAAATACATTATTTCTCCGTTTTTCACGTCTTTCATCTTTGATAACTCATCGAACATATTTACCGGAGGAAATAGAGAGACGCGAGAGGCTCACATCATTTTTCAAAGTGACGTTTTGGATTTTGAATCTGTTCAGAAGTAATTTGTTACTGAGGCGTCTTTCTCATCGGTGGATAATGTAGACAAAAGTGCCGCCACCACTACAGGATGGGTTCGGCTTTCATTATCATTAAAGAGTGATTAGCGAATATATTTCCTTTAAATTTTCATTAAGTGCGGTGCTCTTTTATATACCAACATTTGCTGAACATTAAACGAAACCTTTTGAAAAGTGCATTACGCTTACGCTATTTTCAATATTGACAGTTGCAAATTGTTTGAGGACCCTGTACATCAATTATTAATATTTTCCAAAGTCTCCTTTCACAGTTCACCTTGAAAGACTTTTGTCGCCGGGAAATTTCATTTTTGTCTCGTACCAATTTTTTTCCGCTTACCACTTTGAAAGAAACCATTCGCGTTCATTGAAGTTTGCAAGGAGTTACAATTTTCAACGTAGCAAGGAAGGGTAATATCTGTCACGGTTATCTGATACACGAATTTCATGCCTCTGCCGTAAAAGAAAAAAGTCATTAAAGTTATTTTAGGGATCTTGTTTATTTGTTGACGTTGGGATAGCCTGGAGAAGCAAACAAAAAAATAACGAGCTTTGTGTGCACACGTAATAATAATAATAATAATAATAATAGTAATAATGGATATGGATACCTTTATGAATCCATTTATGATTCTATTTTTACTAACAGTTATAATAGAGACGATAATGTCATTTCCCATATCATTACACTCTTAGACGACTATTTAGCCCACTAGTGGTATAGAAGATTCAAGCGGTTTATGGGCCGTGTATATAGGAGGGAGTAATATTTGCCGGGATTGTGATGTTACAAACAGAAAAGCGAGAGTAAGAGAGCAAGAAAGGTCGTTTTCGGTTTGTGAGTTTACTTTTTGGTGTATTTGTAAAATAGTATGGGAACTGCGCTCCAGTATAACAATAATTATTATTACACAGCAAGTAATAATAGCGCACATCAACACAAGGAGTAATATTATGTGTCTGAGAGTTGTCATAAATTTTCACATCTGCTGTTCCCTTCATTTCACTCTCACTCTTTCTTTCTTTCAGATTCACACAATACGCACCACAGCAGCAACAGTGGGGCAAACACGACAACCGTTCACGCTACTTATTATTTTATTAGTGAGTTAATTTTTTATCCTTCACTTCTCCGTCGGCACAGATTGTTTGAATTAAAGCGTACAGAGAATTTGTAAGCCCTGCTCTGCTCATTCCATGCGGATTGTGTGCGGATATGCTGTACGCAGTTAACAGCGTGGCAGCGGACAGAAAAACACAATAAACGAAGAAAAAACATGTACATGCCTTTTGTCTGAATTTTAATTTGTTTTTGAAATATTTGCTGGGTTGGAGTTTGAGTGCGTACTTTCGGAGGAAAAAACAAATAATGGCATCATAGACATAAATAGTTCATTTTATTTCCTATTAAGTCCATGTACTGTTTCATACATTTCATAAATGACAATCGTTGAGTGTATGAATCTGAACGCGGCATAGCTAAGCCTCGCACTCAAAAATGCAATATGTTAACCCTGACAATTGTACTTTCTACTTGTACTCTACGAAAAGTGATTTGATTTTTATGAAATATTTAAAGAATTTTGACACTTACATGTTTAATACATTTTATGCCCTAAATCGATGTCACCCACCCTAACCATGAAAAGCCATTCCCACTTTTTATCGAATTCTCATCTGTTCCAATACTGGATCAAAATTAGCCTTTTTGTGAAAGGCGCAGCAGCAGCTCTTACTAATACAACATTGATCAGGGTTTAACTGTTTGTCGGCTTGTCCTGTCACATTTCTGCCATGTGTCGGGTGACGGGTGACGTGAGTACGCATTGTTGTTTGAAATGAAAGTCCCTGCAAGGATTTAATCAAATGCAGTGCAATGTGCAGCCCAGTCGTATAAAATCCCGAATATATAAACGCATTTATCAAAACAGTGGACGGAAGGAGGTCTGAAAGGGGAAATCAGCGGGTCAAAGTTCAATGTAATTTCCGAATTATTTGCTTCGTACTTGATTTCCGTACTACTTTCTGTAATACTAATAAGCACAATGTTGACACTTTATACATACTTGTGTATCTCATGAATTTTTTTAAATTGAGCAAACAAAAATATTTCAAAAATTTTATGCACTGTTTGCTACTTTCTTCACAGTCGGTGTAATACTAATTTCTTATTTTTACTTGCACCATGTGTTTTGATCTTTTGTACAGTTTATATAGGGATCTTATTCTGAGGGTACACTGGTATCATCTTAAGTAGTAATGGTGGTAGTAGAAATGACGTTATGCAAGGGAGCCACAAAAGAAATTAGAATGGTGTATATGCTATAGCATGCCAAGTGCTACAGTTGAGTATATAAAGAGTGTAAATACATACGCCTAATATGGATTCCGTAAAGGAAAGACACCAAACAACAGCCACATATTCATTAGGATGAAATGGGTGGAAAAGCTGTTGGGTTATTTACTGCTGCAGTAAAAAGCGTAGGAGAGCGAATAAGAAGAAGAGTGAGTGTGTAATACTTTCACTTACACATGCAGTACGACATACAGCGGGTTTATGAGTATATTAGGTACATTTCATAGACAGCTTTGGATCTGGCAATGATCTTGGATTTAAGCATTACTGTCGCTGGGCTGACGTGAAACTATTATTTGCTATTTTATTTCATTTGCAGAGAAAATCTTCTTTTAGAAAAGTTACATGTGGAAGTTAGAACATTTTCTTCAGCAACTCCACTTTGAGATAGGCGGAGGAGGAGAGGAGGTGGTGGTGGTGGTAGAAGTGATAGATGCATATCTGCATTAACAGAATCGAAAATTGTATCACCAACCTCAGCTCAAGCTGCTGGATTTTCTCAACTAGATAAACTGCTTACGCATCAGTTTTGTTAAGAGTACAGAGACAACGCAAAACGCAACGTCCAAGAGGCGAATATACAATGTATGTAATAGTTGAGGACGCGTTAACTCGAAGGGAATTTTAGCTGGTCACATTTTGGAAACATGAAGTAAATATGTTGATGTAGAAGGCAAAAGTGCATTTATAATTATTCTGAATTTGCTCCTACTTTTAACAAGTGACCCATGTTTATAAAAGCTAAGTTGAAAGTATTTTCATTCAAAAGTGGAAATTTTATCATTCAACTTATCTACCAATGTAGCTATATAAATAAATGATTTTAAATGAAAGCAGGGTTATCCTAAAAGATAATAAGGAATAAATGATAGATAACACGGGATTGTTTGGTGGAAAAATAATAAGGAATATAAATGCTATTCCATCCATTGTCCATGTTTTCGAAACCTGATTGTCAAGTTACAACATTTTAATTTACACGCATTTTGAAAAAATTATAACCGAATAAGCAAGCCACTTTTGTATACCGGATAACGATTCGTAATTTTGTACCGACGAAATTGCAAGCATCGGTAGAGCTTATATAGATACGATACGTGTGTATCTTAAATTTACGTCTTGTAACCCAAATAAACTTTACCGCTTTCCAGCGATGTTCCCTTCCCATGTGTGTGGGTAGGTAGACAAGTTTACTGCAGTGGTTCATTTAACCAAGTGGAAGTAATGTTTATATATGAACACTACTAAATTACTGCATACACCACAAAGTGGAAAGCAAAATGAATCTGCTTCCTTTTGCAGTTTCTGTCGAGAAACTCAGTATTTAATCCACAGATACTCACACACGCACAGCAGAAAAACTCAAGGAGAAAGTAAAATGATGACGAATGCATTGCACACGTGAGAAATTCTAATGTAAGTCCTTTGAATTTTCGTTTTTATACATGCTGCTACATGGTATAAAGTGTCCATAGCTGACGATGGAAAACTTGGGCTTAAAATACTCTTGTGAGGCTCTGCAGTTGCAGTTATTCAGCGTGAGTTGTTTCTTGATAATGATCAAAAACATTGCCATCATCATGAGAAACGGAAATACAAAATGCTATCATCTTACGAAACCGCATTGCATTGTTCGTGTTTTCATTTCAGGCAAAAGTGATGATAGCATTATTCAACTTTATGATTACCAACAACTTCATTACTGCCAAATTTGTTGCGATCCATAATGACTGGAAAGCGCCAACAGAAGAGATAAATTGTTTCAAGTTTTTCAGAAGTAAATACGGCTCAGATAACTTGCATCGTAAAAACAGTAAATAAACACTACATAATATCCTATACAGTGTTATATTTTGCTCTCGACATTGAATCTGTATTCTATATGGACACCTAAGTTCAAAATTGCTTCCTGTTTGGCCAACCAGGCAAATTACTACTGTTGTAGTAAACTATCATTTAACATAAACTCCAGCATTACACCAAATATAAACATGTAGACCAGCAAAAGTAACGTAAAACTTCGCTAACAATCAACCAAACTCGTAAAGGTATTATGCCACTACGTCCATAACCATTAAGCCTCTCGTATTTTTATGAAAGACTGAAAGTTCAATCAAACCAGGCTGGATCTGAACCTGTAATTACATTAGCACGAAAAGTATCAAATTACATATTACTCTACTCCTCCTCCCTTCATTTACTCATAGACCTAAAAGTGAATTCCCTGAAACAAACACAACACGGTCAAAAGAAATAGAATAAAAAATATTACAGCCTACGTTGCCGCACAAAAAAACACTGTTTCCCATTATCCATCCATCTTCTGTTGCTTTGCATGGCGAGCAAACATCTTGCTTACTTATCACTAGACTATAAACTTATATGTCGCTAAAATCAGAAAATATGCAACTATTTATGATTGAAAAAAGGCATAAAATATGCATGAAAAAATTTCGAAATATACAATATTTACCAATAAAAATAGTAAAATCAACGATTTCGATAGTATTCAACGGCTAACAATCATCTTGTAGTGGTAAATTACTTGTTGTTCAAGATTTTTCATAGTAAAACCTACTCTTGCCGGCAACGAAGATCTTTCCGTACTGAAAATTTGTTACATTTTCATTGAAGTAAATTGACATTGTTTAAAATTTTGAGTAAAGATGGGCTTAAACCTGTTACGGTTGTAGAATTCCCACTTAGATTGGAAGCCATTTTACAGACAGTATAAAACCGGTGTTGCTTTGCCATAACTCCTAGAGTCCTACCAAATCCCACCCCAAATTTTTAATATGTTGTTTCCCTTACCCTAGGGGGTCTGTGTGCCAAAGGAATTTTTGCGCCGAGGTGCGATTTTCGAGCAATTAGCTTTCGAAAACACCAATAATTAAAACGTAATTTTGACGTCATTCACTAAGGGCTTAATTAAATTCCAATAAACTTGGTACACCGGGGTAATTTTTTACGCTCTAACACATGCGCTATTCAGAATATTAAAATAACTTTTGACCTGACCCCCAGGGGAAGTTTTCCCCCGTGGGTCAAAGATCAACAATTTATATATCATTGAATTTCTCTTGACGCCAGGAGTCCAAATATATATATATGTTGGGTATTATTAGTCAAATAAAGATGCGCCAATTTTTCACATGGAAGCAGCACAGTGTGGAACCGTTCTTAGAATTTGTTGAATATCAGCAACAAGCATGTCACTACACAGGTTATTATCAACGCATCCTAAGGTTTGTATTCTTCTAATCTATTTCTTGAAATGACTACTTCTCACTTCAAATTTATGACAAAAAAAGAAGAATATCAAGATCTTTGTTGAGTTTATATCTTTTATAATGACATTTTTTATGTTTCTTATTCATTTTTTATCATTTTTTATACGTAAAATAAAAATATGCAGATACTTTTCTTGCATATGCAATTATGCAAGAAAAATGGCAAAATATGCAAAATATGCAAAAATAAGTACCTCTCAAATGACTTATTTTTATAC
>JAHZNE010004047.1:0-13908 GCA_027744055.1 Callyntrura sp. NNG-2020
CCTTCGCTCGCTGCGCTCGCATCAGGCTAACCGATCCAGAAGCAAAAATTTAAATAATTTAAAAAAATGCATTACGGCTCTTAAATTGATTAATGGATTTCTAACTACGTTTTAGACGATGGTATTGACACCAGAGGTGCCGCAAGCGTGCATTTTCAGTTTACATAAATGTATTTGTAGCCACATACACCATAGTAGACAAAATATTTAATTATAACGTAGCCCTATTGCCAAAAGTATATAAAATGCTTTGTAGTTTACAGGGCATTATTAAGGACTTCAATTAAAATAGAGCTGAAATCCGTTCTTACAATTTTCTAAAGAATTTGCAGAAAAGCTTCTTTGGTATAAATGCTGACTCACGAAGTCACGGAGCCAAATCATCGCTTTGCTTACCAATTTAATCCAGACTCCCATCTACCTAAAACGTAATTCAATATCGACGAAGATGAAAGGAAAGAAACAAATTTTTGGTAAATGTGGGTCACATTTAGGCACCTAACTTCACCAGAGCCTTTTCTTTATTTATTTTATCTAGCTTTTCTTTTGTCGGGAAAAGCTGGCACTGGTCAAAGCCTCCGATTCATCTTTCCATTTTTTTCTCTTTGTTGCTTTACAATAGAACCAGAGACCTCAATATCTACTACTTACTTCTAGTAGATGAGTTGGAAAACCTCAAACAATAGAGTTTGTTTTCCTTAGTTGTCTTCTATCCAGACAAGGAAAAAATATTGTTTCCAAAAGTAGGAATCGTCTTCCTGAACTACTGAACTAGTTTCCAACTATCAAGTATGAAAGTGCCTTTAAGCCATTCTATTCCCGTCGTGGTATGCACTATGCCTGGCGACAAAAGCTTGTTTTATACGAATGTCGGACAAGAAAACACATTTTCCCCCCATTTCCATAATTTATACCCCTCCTTATTACAACGCGGATGAGTGAACTTGATAGAGGAGAAAGAGAATACGAAGGAAATGCCTTGTGCAGTTAACTTGGCGTACAACATACCCTAACTTGTGAAACTGTCAAGTGTTACTGTCCTACTAACTGCATTTTTTATGTATGATAATGCGTTTATGGATGCGCTACTTGATGATTTGATGCTAACAAGAACTCTTATGATTTTACCGAAAATATTCCATTCCCCCTATTCAAATATAAAAGGAACCCTCTCTCTGTCGTCGTCACAAGTTGATGTAAGAATTGTATTATCGTCGTAGCGTACTTCCGTCCTGGTAGTAAAACGAAAAAGTTTGCTGTGGAGCGATTTATCAATACAACCTATATTGGTTGATCGCCGCCGTGCACTACAGTGTAACAATAAATTGTTCACAAAAGCTTTCTCAAGATTCCCTCATGTATTGTGTGTAGTATCTAAACATCTAAACATCGTTTGTTTGCTTTTATTTACAGTACTTGACAACAGTCATTCCATACCATGCTAAAAATGGACCGCCAGAGAATGCCACTCTCCAGGTTCTAATCAAGAGTAAGTGAATTTGGAAAATAATACAGTATATATCGTTCAGCACGTAAAATATTTTATTATATTTATAATGTGTTGCGTACACTTTTATGCATATTCATGGATTGCACATAAAACTAAAATATGGCTAAAAAAATGTCGTGTGTGCTTTCTCCTGAATGTTGGGCACCCGAAATGTGAATGTATGTACGTATCATATTCACGTTCATCGTTGTAGGAAAAATAAGCAATATGCTAAAAAGTTGTTTTATGCCCGGGGACGTACTTGCTTTTAACGCTGTTCTTTACGCTTTTGGTTTTATTGTCAAATCAGTTGAAAAGGTACGTGTTCGTTTTTACACAACAAAACATTGGCAACTGTACAGTTGATGGTGGTAGACCCGTTGTAAGTTTCGCAATAAGAATTGGTATGTCTCTTGCCGAAGAGAAAGCGAAAACCATTGACACGGTTCGGATATTTTTTTGCTACAGTAAAGAATGCTTTCTTTTTTATCGCATTGCTGTTGTTAAGTCGTTTCAGTTTGTTTGTCGTTCGTGTAACCTTTTATGCAGGCCATATTTGTGCTACGTACCTGGCTTTGACTTGACTGCATGCATTAACTTGGTTTTACTTTTGTAGTTTTATGTTGACGCTGACGCATGTATGTCTGTAGTGGAAATAATCTTGTCAGGTTCTAACCGCAGTGACCTTGTCTATGCTTTTGGAATGCTATTCTCGTTGGGGGATGAGCATAAAAAAGATAATAAAATCAAAAAGGAGAATGGCAGATGGCAGAATCAATAGGCACGCTGCTCCTAGTAAATAGCAGGCATGATTGACTGCATATAGATATTTGTGACGTTTTTACTAACATTCACCTTTTCGTTGTATAAAAATGATGCCAAATTTTATGCGTTTTATCTCTTTAATATTCTCATCTTCCCTTCTTTGTCAATTTCAGTCCTGAAGGCTATTGAACAAGACAGTCCCGCCGTGCCGACACTGCTGACCGATTATATTCTCAAAGGTACGAGACGTAATGTAATGAAACATTCTTTCGAAGAAAGTTTGTTTCTTCGTATTACATAAATATATGTATATGGGCGATTTTCCAAAGGACAATAAGAATAGCTCCTTTAATTAAAAAATGTATGACATGACAAAAACATGTAAGCACAATTGGTCTCATTCTCATGCATTTGTTTTGTTAAATTTCAGTTTTGTGTCCGACGTAGAAGGGGAAGGCAAGATCCAACTGGAAGACTCTTTTATACTCTTGGCATCTGCATCTACATTCTACTCTACTGATTAATTACTGATCTAGCTAACACTTCTACTCTACTGTATAATGTATATTGCGTTTCTTTAAAATTATTACAATCATTCTGAATATTCACATTGTCAATGCCTGACAATGACACATTCGCCATCACAGAATCAAGGATATTAATAAAAATAACAATACAAAAACTGGCGATATACACGTAAGAATATACAGGAAAGGAATGACTATTACAAATTTCACTCATTAGGAGACGCAAACTATCGCATTCCTTTGTTATTTATTGTCACTATTATTATTATGTATGTGGTTGGATATTTATGTTGATCCATGTTGAGTTCATTATAGCATATTGTAACAGTTGCTATAATGTAGACATTTAGTTAATTACTGGTAATGTTCAATAGTGTTAAGGCAGAAGGAAGGAAAAACTTGATGCACGACGAAAACCAAGCTACATTAAATACTATAAGCCATCGTCTCGTTTTAATATCAAGTCATTAACTGTAATGGAGGTAGCGATCGTAATATTAGCTTTCTACTCTATATGATGCTAATGCTGCGCGCGAATATTGTAAGGGTTATTTATAATTTGATATAAGAAAAGTATGGTACGTATTTAGCGTATATTGTGGTGTCTCAGTTGACATGTAATTTGTTGAATTTATGGTTACATTAAAATAGCGTGGGTAAATTAATTTCCTGTTATGCTATTGCAAAGGATATATATCTAAAGTGTCACATTTTCTGTACGTTAAAAATGTGAAAATTTGCAATTGCATAGCGTAATACATTATTAGCTTAGACAAATGCAAAATTATGAATACATCACGTTTATAAATAAATAACCGTGTATTTTTAAATAACTCGATTGCCAACAAGAACCAGAATGCATGCATAAGTCCAGGAAATTAAAAATAAAAATGTAGTGACTTAAGTGACTCTACTCGCTGTACTGTAATTTATAATGAATATATTGGTATGTCTAGTGTTGTACACACACTGAAAAAGAAGGAAGAAAGTTAATTCGTGGATATTCGAAGTGAAATGCTAAATGCGCGAACTTGAAATTCTATTGTTTTGCAATTTTTTCGTAGATCAAAAAGTTAGCGAGAAGATTAATTTTTAGATGAGATTTTATAGCAAAATACTACTGCATTGTTAAATTGAGTGATTGTGGGTGAAGTATAAAATTGTTACAACTATTTTGAATGAATGGAAAATACACTTAAATAGAACGAAAACTTATTATTAAGGAATATTTAGTGGTATGTATCTTTAGGTAATATTTTAAAAACGTAAGTTAGTTTTTCCTTAATTCGAAAAAGCTCAGCTTCACTCTTCCGATAAAGAAACTTCTTCACAAGTAATATTTTATTTGGGAATATATAAAGAAAATGATGTCGCTTGTTCTTGATAAAGTATAGAAAGGTAGTGCGTATACTTTCATGATTAGGAAATACATTTAAATATAACCTATTTCATACGTTAAATCTTAATTACTGCAAAAAAATACCACCCAAAGTGAAGGGAAATGTATGACAGCGGAAGGATGAGGGATGAGAGGTAGCTGTAAATTTTTTCTCATCTTTGAATATGCTTGCCTACGGCGACATAGCGAGAGCATACGATCAATCAATTAAAATATTAACGAATTGATTATCAAAGAAACATCTACTAAACTAGCTACCAAAAATAGTTTATTTTACGTAGAATATAATATAATTACTAGATATGCATGTATTGCAAGAGACAAGGCTTTTTCAGATATTGTGCAGCTTTTCTTTCCTTGGATTTCATCGTCGTCGTCCCTTACATCTTTAATATATTTTATATTATATAAACTTGTATCACAAAAAAGAGCTATCGATCGACACCGACAGCTGAATTGCTTATCGACTTAATATTATTTAATTTATTATTAATATTTAATATATTATTATATCGTCATCAAATACATTTTCTTACTTTATAATTCGTTATATTCGAACTGGTCATTGTGACAAATTGACGATCACATAGAAATACTATGTAAATGGTAAAAAAGAGCATTTAAAAGGTTAATATCAACGTTCATGAGGTGTAAAATAATTTAATTAAATATTATGTTAAATTCATTTAGTCATGTTTTGGCACTCAGCGTACAGCGCGTCCGTGGCCATATTTTGTTATCTGTGTTCTTTATATTAGCTATCTATGTATATATATGTTATTTGTACATTATCAGACATCAATATAATTTGTATCAATATTGTCACGAAAATATATTGCCGCAAATTTTGCTAGTGTACGTATATTGAAAAAAACTCATTATCTGCAAATTATCTAGTCATTTTAAGTTATATTAGAAATCAATGATCAACAACAGCCATAATCGATCAACAAGAATGATAATCATTGTAATGTGCGCATAATATTTTGTTTCGGATCTTGCTGTGTAGTCAATTCGTACAAGTGTTTATTCTAAATATATTATAATAATGAAAAAGCTACGGTAAAAGTAATAACAATGTATATTATTAATACATAATATTATTAATATTAAATATATAAATATATAAATGCATATTATACCCCATCTGCGTAGTTGTGCGTTAAAAAATAATTAAAATTTTTGGAAACATTAAAGGGTACCTATAATAAATGAATATTCTTGTTTGTAACTGCCTACCTGATTTTTGTTATTGTTAATTTTCCGTGTAGTTTTAGTGTTGTTGTAAACGTTGGAGAAAATCAGCAGCATATTATCATTAATAATAAAGGTGTATTTTAAAACAAACTTTTGCACAAACGAAATTTTTTTTCATCAAATGGTCACTCTGGACTCTGCGTCATCACATGCTATATCCATTTGCCAGCAGTTGTGTGCTGAGAAGCATAAAAATTTATATGCTAATAAAATTTCAGTCATTTGTTAGTTGTACTTGTTGATAAAGAATATTTGATTTTATTTTACAATATGACACGCACAATACACCACCATATTGTAAATACGATATACGATTGTGTAAAACAATAAAAATTACAATGCAATGAAAATAGTGTTATAAATTCTGCTTTCTAATTTTTCAGTAAGAATGTGCAACAATAAACTAATTAATTTAGATACATAAGTAGGTGTCAATATTGTCCCACTGTTCTGTGCATGAGAAATAAAAAAACAGTTTACTTCATATTCAAATAAAAATTTAACACAAAGCAAATGAGAAAGTTTCTTACATTTACTGTTAAACAAAGAGCAGGAATCGTAGTTTCGACGAAGACACTGTAACAAATTAAAGCTAGGCAGACTTTGTAATCATCAGTACGGCTGTTGGAACAAGACCTACAAACG
Organism: Callyntrura sp. NNG-2020; assembly: GCA_027744055.1. Taxonomy (NCBI): domain Eukaryota; kingdom Metazoa; phylum Arthropoda; class Collembola; order Entomobryomorpha; family Paronellidae; genus Callyntrura; species Callyntrura sp. NNG-2020. The sequence continues at coordinate 6,083 of JAHZNE010004047.1, forward strand.
TTCGGTAAAAACAGAAGTTAGTAAAATGTGTGTGACCTCATAAAGCAGAAGAGAGTACAATGCAGATTAAACATTCGTGTCTATTAAAAAATTACGTACAGACAAATGCAACATTTAAGACCTTCAGCTACGACACCATATGTCCGCGTCACATAAAACATAATGGTCGATATGACATATTGGCAAACCTGTATTTTCGTTTCCTTATAATCTTTTTTAACTGCTGGACTAACTGGTTCGGCTGGCTTTGGAGGTGAAGTGATGACTGGTTCCGAAGCTCCTTCCTGTTGGCCAAACTTAGCTTTTCGCGCTAATTTATCAGCTTCAATCTGTGCCTTTACTCTTTCTCTGGCTAACCGATCTTCAATTTTCTCGCGTCGACGAGCCTCAGCAATGTCTTTCATTTCCTGATCTGCTAGCCTCCTTTTGGCTTCAGCTAGTTCCTTTCCAACCTGGACCCTTGATTTTTCCCTGTCCAATTCATCCTTTTTCTCTCTTTCCTCTCTTTCTTTACGCTTTTGCTTGAGTCTATCTTCTAAAAGCCTCATCTGTTCTGCTTTTTCTTCAGCAGTTAGCGGTTTCTTTTCTTCCGTGGACTCAGAAAAATTCGAATGATTGGTTTTGGCGGCGTGAAATTCCATTGTTTCAACGTCTTTGAAAAGTTTGCCACAGCTGAACAATACAATACAATATTAAATAAACAAATAAGGTACTTAGAGTTTCAACATCAAAGTTGGTACATTTTAGCAAGTATCTAACTCTTCATATCTTACTCTTCACATTTGTATGAACGCACGACGCCTTCCTCAGCATCTTTATTATCGGAGTTTCCCTCATTCGAAGGCTCAGTTTGCTCAGTATTGCTGTTGGATCCAGAGGCGATTTTATTACTGGTGCCAGGCTGTTCTACATTCGTTGTTTTGTAATATCCTTAAAATTAAAATTAAAAATCCTGGTAGAACGTATTCTGCAATCAAGCTATTCTCGAATGTAAGTATTCTTACCATTCCATTGCCGGTTCAACCCCTCTGTTTCCCGTAACTTCGACGGCTTTTTCACTACGTTCAGTGCCATAAATATAAGTGTAAAAAATTCGTACACACAACATTCCAGGACATCCAGCATCGACAATAAAATAAAATGAAATATTCGTTCATCATCAAGTTATTATTAAGCTTAATTATTATTATTATTATTAAGTCATGATAATACCGCTTTCAAATAGCATTAGCTTAATAATTAAAAACAACTACTTACGCCTTCTCCCGAGAAAATCCCATTTCCACAAGACTTGTAACAAAATCCGCCATTTTAAATTCACAGATCTGAACTTTACTCAACTAACAAAAACTCTAAATTCAAATCCAAGTATATTCGCAAAAGCAAATTAGAAATTAAATTGAGACCGAAACCTACTGTAACACTTGAAACAAAATACTACAAACGCCACTCTGTCTTGTTGTATTGACTGCGGTGTGTCGTCACGTCAAGCTGAAAAAATGTGAAATTATAAAGAATATTTTAGGTACCCCGCGTCACACCCGTACAACTATAGCTGCACTCGATTATCACTTAATTACAACAGGACGCCCAAAAAAACAATAACAACAAACCCTTGATAAACAAAACTAAATGACTACGCTACGTCCAGCGTCACAAATCAATGTACAAAACTAAATAAATTTGTCCATTTAAATATTCAATTATGAACTATAAACCAATACACCACCGGAATTTAATGCTTCTATATTTCCCCACCTTCAATTCAATTGAACCATAACGTGATCTCAGCTCTTATCACTTATTCGATTATACAGTCAGCTGACGTCTCTGGACATTTTTACGCAACCACGGTGCTATATGATGAGGCTCTGGGAAGGCAAATCAAATGACATTTCATTGGGACCAGCAGATCGAGAAGAGACTAGAAACCAATTTCAATCCTCTCTTTATAAATTTAATTATTCCTTTCTTACTCCCAATTATTACGCTGCCACTTGTAACATCAATATTTCAATGTTTGATTTCACCACACCAAAAACTAAAGCATCGTCAAGATTCCTGGTATTATCATCTCCCAAATCCCCAGTCCCAGCCATCCGAGCCGGTAAATTGCTTATTCATTGCAATTGCATTAGTACATTCATTCTTCCTTGTATGTAACTTGTAATATTGAAGAAACCGGAGAAGCATTCATTCAAACGTGTACGTGTAATGCACACCAAATCTACTCTACATTATACCACCATGTACCTACCAGCATACACACACACTGACACGACACAAGTCACAGTGTAATGCATTGTGAGTTGTGAGCATTTGTTATTTGTAAAACACTGTTTGTATAAGGATGTAACATGGATTTCCCAACAGCTTTCCTTTCCACTACTCTTTTCTAGCTCCGTGCGTTGATTCATGGATTGTGTACACGCAGGTTATCTCCGAGTCTTGTAGTGCCCCCATCGAAAATTACTTTTGCTGAGCGCAAAGCAAAATAGGTTCAACAAGAATTTCAATGATGATGATGATGATGATGATGATGGCAGCGAATAAGGAGGCAAGCATTTGCAATGATGATAATGAAATGAAGCATGTGTGTGAAATCTCAATTTTGTCTGACAGGCTGTGCTGTAAGGAAGATACTCGAATTGAAATGACAGCAAGTTAGTAGTGAACTAGGTGAAAGTTAGAGCTTTGTCGAAGCTCAGTGTACGTAGAAGTTTTGGTGAAACAAGAGAAAAAGTGAAATGTGTCTCTTCAGGCAGTGTTTTTTACGCTTTTTCTTATTCCCTGGTGACTACGCTGTGAACTGAGAAGCAACTATGCCCAGTGCTCATTATCATTATTATTACTATTATGTGCTAGCAGAAGAGAGATGGAAGAAAGTGCACGAGAGAAGTGACAGGGCCGAGACGTAAAAAGATTTTCCTTTTCCGTTTTTCTTAGAAGTTTTATGATGAAAAAAGGATTTTTTGGTCATTTTCTGTAGTCTGCTTTCATCCTCGTGCTTGCCATTCTTCTTCGGGTGTGAGCAACATGGTTTAATTCACTAGTTGTAAGTTATAGTTACATTTCTCTGTTTGTTGTGAGTTGTGTAAAAAAGAGGATCTCTGTGAGTTTTTCTCCCGAAGCCATTTCTTGTACAAGCTTGTCAACCGTCGTGTGTACCCACAAAGGAGCGTCTTCCCTGCTATTTCGAGAAATGGAACTACAGAAGAAAAGAAAGTAGAATTTTACATTGTGGCAGCACGAAACTTAGGGTTATATCATCTTGTCAGAGAAAACGCGGAGGGCATAGAAAGATTCTTTGTCATGTGGAAGGTACGTATGCAACCTGGATTTTTTTCCTATACACATATATTTCACGAAGATGCCTGGCATGTCTCCTTTTATGGAATGTGAACATAGTTTGGTTGTTTGAAAAACATGTTTGTTGTGTGCCGAGTAAAAAAATTCTATTACAGCTTGCGTATATAGTTTTCTATTCCTATTTGAGGAGATGAGGTGGATTGAAATGAGAACGGGAAGCACTAAGCCCCATTCCACTCTTACTTCTGGTTCCTCTGTGCATAAAATCCTGCCACCGTTGCGTTGTCGTTGCTCGCTAGCTGCTGTTGGTGAAATTAGATTAGACCTTGTTTTATATCATCATCAACATATCTCCGTCTACATCCCTTTTCGCTGCTTCTTTTTTTTCCACACGGAAATAAGTATCCCATTCGACTCCGACTTAGCCATTTTGTATTTTGATGATCCTCTTCCTGTGTAGCTTTCATTCTCATTCAGATCAGCGAGAGGAGCAGCGGCAAAGCGAAAAGGAAGGAAGAGAAAGACTCAACAGCCAGCCAAACTTAGGCTTTTCTCTGTTGTTGGCTGTAAAATCTCAAAAGGCATTCTCACTTTCACACAAGTGCCCTTCCGTGGTGTATTTGGTGGTGTGTGTGTGTATGTAAAAGTAGTAGCAGATAGGTGCATATTGTGTGTGCATTCAAATCCAGGAATAGGAATATAGAAGGACAATATTACGGGGAAAGCTGAGGAGAAAAGGTATTAAACGAGAAAGAAAGACGTCGAGAGCAAAGTAGAGAAAGCGCTCGACACCCACCGCAAATATGTAAGAGCCGAGTCGCCTCTGCTGAAGATTACAATTCCATGCGTGGGAACTTTTATGGGAAAAGTAATCAATGATTTATTATTAGTAACTCCCATACCTTGGAAGTCCACCGCACATATCCAGGCAAGTACCAGAGTAGACCAGAAGTACCTTGAAGCGTTCATGTTTTGAACACACAGAATGAAGTGAGAGGTAGAGAGGGAGAGGGAGAGAGGAAAGGGACAAGTGGAAACTTGGGAACCCAAGTTGCGCTTAAAGCATATGCCTATAGGTATAATAATAATAATGATATTCGGTTTCTTTCATAGTATCAATATCAGTAATAGTAATAGTCTAATAGTAGAGGCTGTGCTTGTAGTATGAGATGAGATGAGAAGGTTTTCTCTTTAATAATGGTGACTCCGACTGGTATATAACGCTCTTTCGCTGAGAGTGAGTGGTGTGCAGAGGGAGTTTGCAGGGGTCTTGGTAGAGAGATGAACAGAGCACCCAGTCCAGTAGTCTAGAGTTTCACTTGTGAATTTTTAGTGGAGTATAAGGAAGGCGTGAGGACAGGCCATATCCACTTATTTTTTCGCTTGCACAATTCACACCAGCTAGTAGCAACTAAAACCAGCAGGGCAGATCAACATGCACGCAAGTGAACAAGCGATGTAAAGCAAAGCTCATTTTTGTTTTACGTTTTTGCACGTTTATTGCCTGTATAATAATAATCGTTTGTACGGTTGAGTGCGGTGGTGAAAGTGGGTTTTGCTGTGGTCCCTCTCCTCTTGAGTGCAATACTGGGTATATGCGATGAAAGCACTAAATTAGTTTTTCCTTTTCGTCTTTCCTTTTTGTTCTTTCTTCCTATTGTAATACGACTTGTGTGGCTGCTCCTACTGCTACAGCCGCCGCCGCCGCCACCACCACGAAAGTATATAAGACTCGTGTGAAAGCAATGGGACAAAAATAGACGACACCATAAAGTTGAACGAAGAGGTAGTGCGACTGTGGAAACTGCTGTTGCTGTGAGAAAGAGAAAAAAGGTAATGAGCTTCCTTGATGTGTTTATGGAAGAAAGTTTTCTTGTGGCGGAAATTAGAGAAAGAGAGGGAGGAGGAGAGCAAGAGAGTTGAGAAAGTAGTGTGTCCACATTACACAAAACATTATTATTTATTTATACATTAGCTATTGCTTACGAGCTTTGAGTTGCTCAAGAGGTAGTCAGTCATTTAAAGTCAAAAAGTCTCTCGTCGCGGAAAGAGAAAAAGTTTTCTTGTACTTGGTCGAGTAGAACATCGACATCACTAATATACAAAGCAATAAGCATCTCCCACAAAACTTATCTCTTTTCACTTGACAAATACTCCTAAACGATCCAAACTTCTCACACTAATTGAGGCAAATTAAATTATAATCAATCTCTCTGGCAAGTTACAAATTACCTGTGTGTGTGTGTAGTGTGTACATTACGTGTCATTTATTTAATCGTGTCGACATGATGATGTAACACATCCGAAACAAAACTTCCCTTTTTTATCTCACAGCAGCAACAGCCTTGGGACTGGTATCTCAGCAGGAGAAAAAGTAAAAGAAAGAGATTGCGTGAACATTTTTATTTTTATCAAAAGGTTTCGTCTGCCCTTCATATTACCCGACATAATCAAGTTATTATCCTATTGTCTTGTTGATTTCACTGTCGTCGCCAATCTGAGTGCTTGCGTGTGTGTGTGGATGTGTGTGTATGTGTGTTTATATCTAAGTCATACTTTTTATCGCGCTTTGTCTTGTACTCTCCATAAAGTGGTCTATTACAACACAACATTGGATGATTTCGTCAGGCGATAAATCTTTATAGGCTGCCATAAACGAGAGTAAAGAAAAAACGTCCAATGTAAGTATCCATGTTGTGTGTGAGTATTTCTGTGTATAATAATACATAAATATTGCAGTCTGGTCTCTAACTTTCGTCTATAAAGTAATGGAATGAAAATGAGGATGTTCTTTTCGTTTATCACCCTTTATAAAATAATGAACGAGCTGTAAAATTGTTTTGTTTAAAGTATTTTTACTTTCGTTCCATTTATTTTTATAGATAGGCCTGTATTTGGAGAGAAGAGGCTGAAGCTGCAGTAAAATAAACATTCTTTTGCTTTCTCTTTCACACATTTAGTGTTGTTATCTATAATAGGTGTTAAACAACCTCACTGCCAATAAATGTTCCCTTTTTCCTCCAGCTCAGCTGTATCTAGATTTTCGGGATGGGAAAACGGCATGACCGTAAAAAACCACCGCTTCCTGAGTCTGAGGTAAAAGCAGCAGCAGTGGCGGCGGTGGTGGTGGTGTGCTGGTGTGTTTCACAGCATTATTTTCACTTGGTTGATTTTTGTGTCTCATCATAATGTATACTGCACGCAGGCCACAGGCCTGCATATATAATGTGATGGCAAAATTGGGTTTCAGGGAATTTTGTTGGAAATGTTGGAATGGATATGCTTTCACGCAAAACGGATGCATAATTGATACAGTTTTGTGTCAGACAATTTACACTATACATTTTCATTGGACTAATGGTGTAACAGCAGCATTGCTGCGGTACTGTTCTACATATAAAGTGGAAAAAGCTGAGAAAGAGTATTTAATTTAGAAAACGAACAAAAGTAATGAAAAGTATATAACAGTCTGTCAAGCAGCTAACGACGACGGAGCACATTTATCAATAAAAATTCATTCTTTTTATGAAACTGAAAAAATAGATGGTAGTCAGCAGGCGTAGCGTACATTCCATTAAATTTTTTGGCACAGTATGAAAAAGGTTGGGTGGTGAAGAGAAGGTTGCCCAAATACTTTTCTTTTTTATATTTTCTGCCCTCTTCTTGCTCAATGTAACAGAGATGATCTATCTGTATCCAAAGGGGGCATTGTTGAGATGTCCTTAAAATTTAATTGTTCGATCTCGTTGTCAGTTAAAATTAGGGTGGTATTATTGTCGTAAATTGGATGACTGGGAGCAAAGTCTGGTTCCAGAATCGGCAAATGATTTTCCTTTTCTGGGATTTCTGTAGTCGTCGTCGTTTCCTTTTGTTCCTGGTCAGACAAAGATGATGATAAGTCTCTTGCAATGGTTTCCAGCAGCTCTGTAGTTGTCTGTGCGTCTTTGTTAGCGAGATGAAAGGAAGAATCTTCCTTCTTTGTCGAGTCTTCAAACTGTTCCTCAAGGACCCATTCTCGGATACTATTAGGTCGAAGTATGTTTGTCACACTGATTTTTTGTGGGTCACGACGATTCCTTTCCAAAAATGCTAAAAATTTCCCCCATAATGATCTTGGCTCGCTTATCCTTGGAATCTGGAAAGATGCCATACAATAGTTATTGACTGTCAGGAAGATTACGCCTCAGGAAATTAGAGATTTGACCTGACTGCTCTGCATCGACATCAGAGTAAGGTGCGTGTTATGCAGAGCAGACAATGACACAGGGCACACGGCTTACCTCATAATTTTGACATAAGTAAACTCCTATGTACAAGCCCATTAAAAATGAAATCTGTAACAAATTAACAAAAGGATATAATAATGACTCTTTAAAAAGATTTCTTTTTTTGCATGTATCATGTATAACGAATAACCTAATCACTAGGGCGTCGAAATGTAGGTTGTAACCTTTTTTGTACGTTCATGCTACGGAGTTCATGTTTATTGTGTGGATGTTTCATGATGTTTTAAGCAT
>JAHZNE010004048.1:0-40346 GCA_027744055.1 Callyntrura sp. NNG-2020
ATCTTTGTTGATGCATACCAAAAGTTTGGCGTATACTCATTTCTTGGTCAATATCAATATCCCTGTCGTAAATGTATATACCTTGCCTAACTGTGCTTGCTACTACTATATGCTGACTTGTGCAGGTATCCAATATCCGATGTACGTGATCGTAACCAAAATATTCCTAAGAATTTTGCATATCTTCAGAACAAACGGTGTGTTATGGACATAAACCTCTATGCATTATGTATTTTACGGGTTTCGCTGCTTTTGAAAATGTTAAAATTGTTTTTATATATTCCCAATTGTTACATTGTCAATGGAAGAATGCTGCCTAGTACAGCCTTTTTATTTTATCAAAGATCATTATCGGTTATCAGCAAGCATTGTGCAAAGGTTCTTTTGTATATTGTGTGTCAGTTTTTTTTGTGTCAGAAAGGATGAAATAAAAGATACATATGTACAGCAGGAGCGGCGTGCGTGAAAGAAAACGCTCACCGAATAACTGAATAATGCACATTTTGGATAATATAAACGCGTATTCCTTGTACTCTTTTTGTAAGCATGCTTCGCTTTTGACGTGACCAACAACTCGAATGTTTGAAGCAGCTCTCTCCGTTTACACTTGCCGACAACATCACATCATTCTTCTCATTTTCATCCCTCCAGCAGCCCTTTCTCTTCTACTGGACTTTCAGCAATAAAAAATAGCTACGCACCTGTAGAGTCACAGCACAAACTATACTCACCTACAAAAGAAGAAACAGATAGTAGTACACTACCTATTACCAATAGTAAGATAGGATGGACATTGAAAAAAAATTTCATATCACGTTATGATCCTGAATTTTTTTGTCTTTGACACAATAGCATGTTATCTTTCTTCATGCAGCATTTATAGAATCATGTATTTTTTCAGCATCTTCGAAAGGGATTATTTACATCCTACCATACTTACATACAAAAGTTTGTTCGATGTAGCTCGTAAGTAGGTATGAATTTGTAGGGGACTTAGAGTTATCTTTGATACCCTTGTATTGTTAGGTTTTTTGGGTTATCAACTTTCGTTAATAATAATATTTTTTATCAAAATTATCATGAATAAATTGGTTTTTACAAGTGCAGTAAGTATGTAGCTATTATTCCATCCTTCGTGCTGCTGTTCTTTCTGGTCAGATCAATTCAACTACACCTCCCCCTCCGTAAATAATACCTTGTCCTTGTAAACTGCTCTCTAGCTCTGTATCTCCCTGCTGTAGTATAAAATATTCCAGTTTAAGTAGTGACCGTCTTCAGAGTAGTGCGACCCAAAGACAAATGGCCAAGCGAGGAGTTTTATTTACCTTGGAAGGCTCTCTTTTAAGGGAATGCGGTAGGTGTGGACGAGCGTCTAGATACTCGTAAGTGCGTTTCAAACGAGTGTTATCGCACGAAACAACTTGTGTATTTTATGTGTGGTGCGGTCTTTTTCATTAATATATACTAGTTGCGGGTAATAATAATTCGTCAGTTTTTATACACATGTTGATGCATTGTATGTAATTTTATTTTAGTTGCGATCTTATCCTCGCGTTTTGCTACACAGAAATGGTAATGTATCTTGTCATCATTGTTGGTGGATGGATACTGTAATAGGTACAAATATGACGGTCATTATTATTCCCGTAAAAGCCGGTTACATCACACGTATGTGTGTTATTTCTGATGTATGTGCCGAAATGAGTTTTAATGGATGTAAAAGTAGTCGGCTTATTGCAATCGTGAGCTGCTGATGTCCATGACTCTCAAGACCGGCTGGTGGTGAATGTTGTTGTGTGGAAGTCGCGATGCAACATCAGAGGCGGCGAAGAATAGTGGGTTGAATAAAAACATACAACTACGTGTTATCCCCACACTGGATTCCTGTAGGTAAAATGCACGAAGAAGAGATATTATTATTCAGTTTCATTTCGTAGATTAGCAATCAGAAATACTCAGACTGACCAAGTGTGTAGTGTGTGTGTGTATAAAATGGTGCATCAAATTCGATATAAAAATTGTACGTAATGTAAGCATTTTGCCCAGTTGGACATTGCGTGTAGGTACAGATAGACAGAGAGCGACCGTAACTCTGCCTATTAATGAACGTGAATAGTTTTAGCATAAAAGAAATAAAAAGGTGGACGTGCTCAATTTTATTACTTTTTATGGTTTGCTTTATCTTTGAGCCGATAAAGCTGGAGAACTTGATCTTATTGTGGAGAATATTATTAACTTCTTCTCTTTATGATGCGCGTCTTCTTGCTGTGTATAGTTGAACCCTGCGTTATTAGCGGGATTTTACACAGCAATGTACATCAATCCGTATTACGTATCATCTAGGTAGAAAAAAATTCATATAGGTACATGATTTTCAAGTCCACAATGAAAAATATTACGCTTTCTTGGTTGGCAATAATTTTATATTCTTTAGCTGACAAACGGACTAAGCAAATCTGAATTAGACTCAACTCACTCAAGTCCGTCGCTTTTTCGCTTCACAATAACAGTAATAATAATATTATTATTATTACCTGCTCGAAAGCCGCACTGTTATATGAGCATGATGAATGTTGGAAAGAAAAGGGAAAAAATATTATTATGAGAATGGGTTGTACGCACGTTTGTTACATGGATTTTCCTCTTTGATTCATGCTAATACAATAAAAGCCGTGGTGTTTGATATTAAGTGGTAAAAAAGCAGCATCCCTGGTAAAAGTTATATATATCTATATATAATAACTGCAACTGCACATTATATCCCTACCAGTTGTTTTTATTGTAAACTTTGCCGTGTATAGTCCACCAACTAACTACCACTACTGTTGCTGTCATGTTTTAATAATATTCATCATACCCAGTAGAGAAGCGGACAGTTCAAAAGGAATTTATTGTTCTTATCATATTGGTGATAAGAGGTCTATAAGAGTATAATATTATTATTATTACAAGAGAAAAAATGGAATGTATTTCTCTTTATGTGTCTTTCTCGTTTTTCCTCCAGAGAAGAAATAAGAGATAGAATGGATTGCATGCATGTTCTCTCTCTCTCTCTCTCTCTCTCAGACACAAAGCTACAGTTGAATTTTCATGATGATGCTGCCGCTGCTGCTGCTGATGATGATGATGATACAGAGGCCTAGCGTAATTCTCTTGTCGGCAAACTTCACAAAGAGAACGACGAGACTCCTCTTCAGCAAGAACACCGATATCAGCAGCAGCGGCAGTAGGAGCAACTATTCGTCTCTCTTTTATATATACATAACAAACAACATAGGTAGTTGAATACAGATTTTGAACAGAGGCATGTCCCAAAGTCCCATAGTCGAGTTAACTTTTAAACGGCAAAAAAAAAGAAATGTTTGTAGCGCAGACAGTCATCATAGGTATATGATGCCTACTCTAGTTCGTTTTAAACATTACACTTTTCTACGAATGTACGCATACAAGTCAGCGTCAACACAAAAGAATGATGTTGCTATAAAGCAAGTCGGTCTATAGAGACAGAGAGAGAGAGAGAGATTGGTAGGTAATAATGGATGGATAGATATCATGTGCTTATATTATATGTGTGCACACCTACCCTACTCCGTCCTTAAGTCATATAAGAAATACGCGTACGAAAAGAAAATCAGGAGAGAAGACACCAGTGATTAACATTTTATCTTGTACTATTATAGTATTATTAAACTGTATTCCTTTTACAACAGCTTTTTCTACGTTGTTTGGAGAATGTATAGGGAAAAGCTGTGTAGCAAAATGTTATCTGGTGGAGAAGCAGTCAAGAGAGTTTGAAGGAGCAAAGCCGCAAAAGTAATAAGACGACGGACTCATTGTATCATTACAACACATCAAGCGTATCATTGCCTTTTGTATTCATCCTTTTATTTTTGTGTTTTTCTTCATTGTCTTACATCAATACAGAATGTAGACAGATTTTTTTTGAAAAGATCGATGGATACGTGAATATTGTAAAAGCCGCTGGCCGGTCCGGTAAAGGGAGCCTTTTATTCTTTGTCTTGGAAAGGTAAATAAAAGAGTCGTCTCGCAACTTGAAGTGAAGACTCGACTCTCGTAATAAAGAAGGGCCACAATATTGTTTCTGGGGCTTCAAATGGTCATTTTATGTTCCAATCATCAGTTATATAACACCAGACATATATATACTGAATAACAAGCCTGCATGTATGCATGCTGGTACTGGTACAATCTTCGCCTTTATTAATAACAAACATTAAGTTGAAACGAAAGCTTGTTGACACTTGTAATGCTGTAGCAAGCTGTCACCCCACTACGGACAAAGCTTGTTGAGAAAATACATCTGAATATGGTACAACTCTTTTCAAAGCCGTCGAATTTATCAATCCGGCAGCTTCACATTTAAATTGTCAAGTCCTCCTTCTGCCTACAAGTTAGGCGCAGCATAAAAGTAAAACTTTTGTACGGAAAAGAAAAATATCGTCGTGTTTTAATGTTCCAAATATAAATAATTACAAGTCTTTGCCTTCTAAAAGGCATCGCTCTATTACAGCAGGCCAGCCCCGTTTATAATAATATTAAGTGCTTAATTACAAATCCCTTAGAGTGCTTAGGTGTATATTCAGAAGAAAGAAGAGTAACGTCGGAAAGCAATATAAAACGGGTTATTTAAAGGAAAATGTTAAAAGTGTAATTTTATAACGTAACGGAAATCTGAGCGAAACGAATATAAACAAGTCGGAGCTGAAAACAGGTATTTAATGAAATGTATCTTTAGGGGGTTTTACCAGCTTCTTGGTTCTCACTTTGAAAAGTCTACCCAAATTTCCTTTTCTTGAGTTTCTCCCTGATATGATGATGACGATGATGATGATAGATGTATTGTAATAAGCTACGCGGAACTTTTTACTTAGTGCTGCTGAACGATGTTTTGGACCAGCATACGATGAGTTGTAATAAGAAGTGGTACCACTGTCGCTGACCAGGGGTTGCCTCATCCCTTTTATTTTTGTTCTCGTCTTTTTTCTTGAAGGGCCCGACAAGTTTTTCTTCTGAAGACTTGTTTTAGCCGGCACTATCAAAGGGTATGGGCTTCTCTTTTATATTTCCCTACTAAGGTTTCTTCCGACCGACGCAATGTTACATTTACTTGCTTACAAAACAGACAAGAGGGAAATCTTAAAAGGAAATTACACGTTCACAGAAACGTGCATGTAGGATACACTCTGCCTCTTAGCCTTTTCTCTTCATTTATTCTTCATTTGGATAAAGGATGTTACAAGTACTCGTGCGTACTTTTGTACCTGCAATCACGATGTAACAATCGGTTATTATCAGCAGCATCATAGTGTTATTTAACAGTATGCGCTCTGTCATGATGGTCAAAATCCTTTTCAACGGGAAAGATGACCGAGTCACACACATCGAGGCTTCCATACTAATAATGACCTTTCCAGACTCGGAACAACAACCTCAAAATAGATTATGCCCCTTATTATTACTATTCGATTTTCATAAATACTTGGCTTAACTTACTTTCTACGATGGTTCATAAAAATATTTTTTGTCTGCTCATATTTATACATGGTAAGTGTTTGGTGCTACCAATTTAAAAAAAACAGGTGAAATGAGCAGGTTCATCATGTTAGAAACAGTTTGGTTTGTAACGCGCTGCTCATCATTGTGAAAACTCCATTTTATTTTTACTTTGACTGTTAGACTAATCTAGTCAAGCCACTTGTTGTCGTTAGCACGATTAGTACGACTAACAGACCGCCATTTTCTGGATCTTTGTGAACGATGCCCATCATTAGAAAATATCTGCTCGTTTACATAATATCGTCTAAACTTGAGAAGAAGCTGGGAGTTTGAATCCCTTGAAAGGGTACAAGTACAAGAGTATTTACTGCCGCAAAGTGACTACCATACCAGCACACTTATGCTTTTAGAAGTAGGTATAATATATACATATGTGCATTCATGAAAGATGGAATGGGGGGGATGATTCTACATTTCTACAAGACCCGATGAAATAGAAAAATATGTGTAAGCTTACAGAATGAGTGTAAAGTGTATGTCTGTCTATACATATTGTATACGGGGGCACAATTTAATAACGTCATCCATTCTCCGTTGTCATTTTGCAGTATGATTTTAAATATTTTTTACGAATACAAATCCTTTGGTTTTGCGATTTTACATGATTTTATAAACAAACACAAAAGTAAATGAAAGAACTGAAATAATTACTATGAATCTAGCACATGCAAATAGCTTAAATTGGGAAACCTATATAAAAATTTCACCAAAATTTGAAGATAATAATTTATATCTGAATCACAATAATAATAAAATGAAGGAAAACTTATAATAAATAGTAATTTGGTATCTTTAAATACTTCATACAATGATGATCAAATGGCATGATAATAGTAATGGGCTAATGACAGTATCATAAAGATGACGTTAAGGTGAGTGTGCGTTTTGAAAACTCGGTGTTCCACATGACGTCATTAAATTACAACCCCCTAACTTCAGCTCAGCTCAAGCTGTATCTTTGTATGCATGAAAGTAACTCTTTGTACAGACTACAATTCAACGAGCGTTTATACTGAACATTAGCTCTGTTCAAGTACAAAAGAGTCTCCTTTTCTTACCGTCTTCAATACACGAAAACCAAGTCACGACACGGCAACGACCGTATAGTTACACACTAACATTTTTACTTCTTTAGGGGTGGTTATTGTTGATTACCATCATGGTGGTGGTGCGGCAGTGCTGGTGGTGAATCTGGTGAATACAGCATTCACGTTCTTAATAGTTATACTCATATTTACATGGTATGCCGTCTGTACGAAAAAGAGAGGAGAATATCAGGATATAAACTGAAATGGTGAAATGTTATTATTAGGTCTTATAAATGACTCCTCTATATGCTTGGCACTTGGCAGTTGTTTTATAAGAAGATGAAGGCACTGGTACCAATCTATTATACACATACACACACACATCCACAATATGAATCATTATTATACGCAGAGCATACACATTTATAAATATATGAGCATCCAAGAAAGAAAACTCACAAAAAAGACCTCCTGTCCAACTTTTTATGAGCACGAAAAGCCTTCAGGGGTGGATTTGAAACGAATAAAGAAAATGATAGTGATGATGATGTGATGCCCAAGTTTTTTCATCTTTCTCGCACTCACTCTATGAATGTAAGTATTTCTTTTTTTCTCTTCGCTCTTGTCTTCAGTTTTCCTCTTCTTCTGACTGACATGGAGAGTGAGTAGGCAACAACTTACACAAAGTAAAAATCGGAACTTAAGAAATCTTTTTTTAAATCACACTTCTTCATCTTTTTTACGTTTCTAAATTATCTTTTTCGTATGATATTAGCTATGGTAGTAGTAATAATGGTAATGGTAAAGTAAAGCTTTGAAATGCATCACCATCATCTATAATACATGGGGTTTGTGAGTACGTATGCACAAAGCCATTCTTACCTCTCTCTCTCTCTCTCCTCTCTCTAGTAAATATATTTGCCACAAGAACAACGTGACAGCATCTGTAAAAATCAGAGAGGTAGCAATGGTGGTTGGTAGTAGTAGTATCTCTGACTCTGGGTACAACAACAATCTTGCTGGTAATATTCCGTACAATCCTGTTCCCTTCCTTCATGCAATAGCAATAGCTGATGAACTTTTACAGCCAGAATGAGCTGCCGAGCATCAAAAAACGAAAAGGGAAAAAAACTAAACATTGGCTCGTTCTTCTTGCTTTTATGTTTAATGTTGCCTCAACTTTTTCACTGACACAGTGGAAGTACATTTTTACGGGGTTTTTCTTTCCTAATGATCCTCTGATGTTGTACAGTAATTTTACATTACATATCATTATAGATGAAGCAACAACAATCATAAAGTGAGGAAACGAAACTTAAATGCAACCCTTCACTCTCCTTGTTATTCCTGAGCGTATAAAAACTACATGTGTGTACTATAAGGGAATGGAACAACGTTATATAGAAAGAAAACGATTAAGTAGGTGTTCCTATATATATTACGCAAGAGCTACACGATTGCCAATATACATGAGTAATTTACCATTTGGTTGCACTGATGATCGACTATATATGTACATGACTACATACATTGGTAATATTTGCTATTGTTAATCTTTTACGTTTCGGTTGGTCACTTTTTTTAGGTATGGAGTCTGCATATTTAAAGTTGAGCTTACCTATTTTCCCTAAGTCTACTCTCTAATTCCACGGTAAAAACAAAACAGCCGACTGTATTCTACTTTACTTTCTTAAGTACCATCATCATCATTTGTCATTACGGCTTGTTATACGCTAACCTTAACCCAAACTAAGGTGACTAAGCGAACGAAAACTGAGAAAATCGGAAATGCAACAAGCCACACGGTAATAGTGTGCTTGTTAGTAACAAGGCTTCTTTTTTCGACCCGTGGTTCATTTGTTTGCGTGCTACTATAAAATCTATAAAATGAAGGTGTGTTACTTGTCCCCTGCACTTGTAAATATACCTTATATGTATATACATCGTAGACAAGCATACATCAGTTCAATATTGGGTATTTCAGGGGTGCAGCGTAGCGTAATATACAAAAGTTGGTGGTGGTGGTGAAATATTTAGAGAAAAGTTAAAAATATGATTTAATGGCATTTCCATTTTTTTAAAGAAACCCTTTTGGTTGACAAAAAAGTTAACGAACCGAGCAAGGCGCAATAATAATTAATCTAATGTTTTTTCTCAACGGAGCAAACTACAATAAAACCCTGATAAACAAATTAAATACTTTCTGTTTCTTTTGTCGCCTTTCAGACACATCCCTCTTAGATAGGTTTCATTTTACAGCTTGCGCTGTAGGTAGTCTCAGATATTACCGCTGGTTATGGCAATTATTTTGTTAATGTAGATCCGGATCCCTGACTCATATCTCCGCTGAACTACATTTTTGAAGTCACAGTGAAATAAATTTTTGACAGTCAGATTTTATTTTCTGAAATACCTATCAACCAAAGCAAGAGAAAAGCATATACCCACTTCCTTCACGACGACAAGCCATTCGTAACTTCTCAGCAAGACACCCAGCTAAAAGCTTGTGCCTCAACCTATATGAAGTATTATTATTACCGATAAAAATTTGAAATGGCTTTTGCTGCATGCGAGAGTGTAGATGCTTCTCGTTGTATGTGTAATGTAATAGTATGTTTGTAAATGTTTGTGTGTGAGACGAAGAAAGATCGTCCATCCACGGTATATAATATAACAAGCAGCCGTAAACTTTTATAAGGAAAATTCGAAACCAAGCTCACGACGACCAGAGATATACGCCAGCAAGCACACACCAACTTACTTTGCCTCAACACTAAAATATGAAATATATTATTGTCCTGCTGCCAGCTTTTGAACATCTTAGAACCAGAAACAAATCTACGCGTTACTATTGAATACCCCCATTACGCAGCGCTTCAAAACTAAAATGCTCTTCTTCAGTTTACTTGAGTTTCACACCACAGCTACCAGTTGTTGGCTCGACGAAAATGAACGCAACATAAAGGTAATATCTGAAACTAAATTGTATCATGCATGATTGCAAGCATGCAAGTCACCGGGGATAATAATCGGTAAATACGTCTATAATGTGTACATGCATTGTGCTTATTACGATGTATGTACCTACCTGCCTATGTACATGCACCGGGAGATTACGTATTAAAGGTAACCCAACTAATACGCAGTATTAGGTATATATGCGCCGTGAGTAACACATTCATACCTTAATATTCTCGATATTTTCAATGCATGCACACTGCAATCATGATCATGGTGGATAATAATAGGTAACTGGTATTTAATGACGAAAAAAGCGTTGGTCTTTTATTCACAGTCAGACTTGAAATGGAAAAAAACTTGGCGCATAGGTGGACTTCTTTACTAGACTGAACCTCAATGCGTATCCCTCAATTCGTACAACATTTTCCTAAAATTGTGCGTATGTCGATGCCGATATACCTACATAAATGTACGAGGCACTAGACACATACCTACTCGTCGTGAACAATTGCAGCAACATACTTCATTATCATCATCATGTGTGTATATCTTCATTTCATAGATTATGCGTTTCCCCACTACTGCATGCCCTATGTGTATGGCAGCTACAAAGCTTAGGGAAAACGAGTGGGTAAAAATCCACAACATTCACATTCAACATTAACTCTCTGGTATTGTTAAGAAGCACAGAGTAGTATTACGCATAAATGTACAAAAGCAGAAAAATGCATTGAATTGTGTTGTGTGAGGAATATAACGCTTTTACTCATACTTTCAACCAGAGAGTATGAGTAAAATGAAGGGGGTGCTGCTGCTGTTGCTGCTGCTGCTCGGCTTTGAAAACTGAACTTCTTCCCAAACATCGTGTTCGTGTAAATAATACACAGTGTTTCGCCACTACATAGGTACTCTATATTATTCCTTTATTCAACAGACTCTGGGTTTGGTGTTGTTGCCGCTGTTGCCTGTTTGTGCCGTGAATGTCATCCAGTAGGCTCAGAGTCGAAACCATGTAAAATGAACTGAACTAAATGCTACCACGGCTCTTTTACTTGCGCGTTTGACTTGCAAGTCAGTTTCTGACTTGACGTGAGTGAATGCAGTGGTCAGAACGAGAGAGTGAGAGGGACGGAGAAGAGCGAGCTCACGATCTCGTAGCACAACACACTTTGTTGCACGTTTATTTAGCATCTCTGGCTTGTTCCTGGCAAGTTGTGCTAAACAACGCTGTTGAAAAAAAACGAGTGATTATCGAGTTGATTTAGCAAATCAATAAAGATTTGCAGAAACTGAAAAGAACAAGTGTACACGGTTCGTGGAAACTCTAAATAAGCAGAAAGGAGAGCGTAATTGCCAGAAAAGCAACAATCCCAGTGACGTTTACTCTATCGCGAGATAATTAAGTTTATGAAAGAGTTTACTTGTTCTTCGTATAAAGACGTTTCGCCTTGTTAGCATTTAATATATTACCGTCGTGTTTTCCTTCATTCATATTGCACATGTTTACGAGCAAGCTGACTCGTTTGCAGGCGCATCGTCCATCAGTTTTTAAAATATCCTTGTTTAAGATTCGATGAGGTCAGAGTATCTCTGGGGGAAATATTCGATACTCGGATTTAGTAACTTTTGAGTACAGCAGGAGGCTGAGGAAAAACCGTGCTCATCAGGAAGCTCTACAATTCGTAAACTTTTCTGTTGGTTAGCGATATATACGACGACAACACTGTTACACACTTTTACACATGTTGTCTCATATGCATCGTGAGCAGTGCTGCTGGTTTTATTCACAGAAGAATTTAAGACGCATCTCATCTCTGTGATTTTACTATCGACGTGTGTGTGCTTCTTTGTATCATAATAGATATCTACATTCACTGAGGTCTGTTTCTCTCGTTTTTTTTTCAAAAAATATATAACTGTAACAGACTCACAAACAACCCAGTGAAATACATCATACGACGGCCTTACTTTGCGGACTCATTGATGAAGAGCAAACCAATGCTTGCTGTTTTGTGAGAAATCTTTATTCGACAAACGTGCTGCTGCTGTGACTGTGTACATTGGATTGCATGGATTAAGAGATACAACAATATATGATGATGATGATGATTCTTTTATAAGCTTGCTCACCCATGTAAAGCTGCAGAGTGGAAAATTTGTTGTGAGCATACGAGTGCACCGACATGATCATCATCATCGTCGTCGTCAGCGCTAAAGTCTCCTAAAGCTAAGCTGTTTACGGCACTCAACTGAAATGTACATTATACTTATTTTTTACAACGTTTGCTGTACATCTGGGTTATCATTAATCCATTTATAATCAACCAAGGAATTCAAATCCACACAGGCACACTGCAATCTATATCGTTTTTAACTGTAAACTTGATTCTCTGTGTAAAGGCGACGGAGAACTATTTTATTAATAATAATAAGTGAGATTTGCTCTTTTAAATGAGCTATTCATTCGTACCTACCTATACACCTTCGTATATACAGGCATACTACTGTCACGTATATATACGGAAAACCCTGTGTTCGGCTTGAAACAGTAGAACTGCCAGTGTTGATTGTTTTCTAAATCTAAATGAACTCT
This sequence comes from Callyntrura sp. NNG-2020, assembly GCA_027744055.1. Taxonomy (NCBI): domain Eukaryota; kingdom Metazoa; phylum Arthropoda; class Collembola; order Entomobryomorpha; family Paronellidae; genus Callyntrura; species Callyntrura sp. NNG-2020. Next base: position 12,160 of record JAHZNE010004048.1, read on the forward strand.
CGTTCTCATTGCCGCATGTGCAGAGAGGATTAGAAGAGCATGATCTGTCGATCTATAAGTACCTAGATAAATATACACGGGAAATGTAAGGAGATATCAGCGTCGCTAGTGTACTGCGCAGGATAAATAAAAGAAAGTTAATACCTTCCGTTTTTACTAACTGTATGAGTGTCATTTCCTTGAAATGGAAAAAGTTTGAAATATATCGAGTTCGAAAAGCGCTAATAATTCTTTAGGGATTCAAAGGTCAGTAGAAAATTTAGAGCCAACTGCTGGCCTAAATACAGGGAAAAATACAAGTATAAATAAACATTTGGGGATATAAGGATTGAACTGAAAAGTAAGATTACACCGCAGCAAATAGTTCTATATAATTTAAGCGGAATTTCAAACAGCGGACGTGTAACACGCAAATAAATGGAGTTGGGTACAGATTTATGACTCAATGTTGCCGTTCCGATGAGGAGGATGATGCGCTAGACGTAAAAGGGAATGAACTGTATTGAGAAAACAAGAGGGATATATGAAGCCAGATCTGACAACAATAACAATAACCAAAGCTTTAACAAGGGAGAAATAAGAGGAGGATTTCATTTCCATATTTGAAGATATTGTCTTGTTCCCGGCCGTATTTCTTTGTAAACTTCCTAATTCAACGCCTCACTCGAGTCTCGCTGCATATCCCATGTTATTTTCCGTCTCCCTACACTCACTCTTGAGCTTGAAGCTGGATTAAAATTCGTTTATACCAATGCGTTATTACAAGAGATGAATACAACAAAATCTTAACAGCTCATAGTTTGAAGAGAAAAAAATATCCATTCTTGCTGAGGATACACAAGTGGTCAGCCAACAAACTATTGTTGCAGTGAAACTAATTTATCGTTCATTCTCAAAAATCCATTCAATTTATATGCTGTAAACAAAAACTTTTAGAATTGTACATCAACAACTAGAGAAAAGCGTACACACGTCCCTCTTCCCTCATAGTATTTGGCTGGTTAGACAATGATTTCAAGTTGAACAAGGAGACTCTCTGTGAGAGCCAGTTTGTTTTAGAAAAATTGAACGTTGGCTTCCTGTTTATCAATCTCGACGTCTCCACAAAAAATGATAATAGCCACGTTATCACAAACACCATACCAAGTAATTTCATAATCTCGTCGAATCAAGCGAAACGGGAAAAAACATTTATGAATTCCAAGCATTATCTAAACAAAAGGATAAAAACAGGGAACCTCCATTTGGAACTTGAGCCAACAAGTAATTTAGAAAACACAGTCACACAAACACAAAAAAATACCTGCGTAACTCTACAACATACTCACCCCCACCGTCTACAGATTGTGAGTGAGCCCAAAAGACGTTTTCTCTGGAACAACGTACACACACACACACACTAGCCCAACAATAACAACTCAAGTTTGTGTTTATGTTTCTGATAAGGAATGATGACACACACCCAAATTGACATCATTATACCTGTCTGATCTGTCAACAACGGCGGACGAGAAGAGTGGAATAATTAGTTTATCTTGAAGAATTTTTATACCCACTTCTACAAAAGATATTTGATCAAAGAACATCCTGGATGATGATGACAACAAAAGAGGATCAAATGCAAAAGGAAAAAAGAAGAAGAATTAATTTCTAAACCTTGTTTAGAATCACTAGTATGAAAATAATTGCTTATTTTTGTACTTATAATTTCTTTCGTCTTTGTCGGCAAAAACGTGATAGTTCGACGAGGGTTAGCTACGCAGCAGAAAAATGATGAAAGCTCTGCGATGATATGAGATTGTACTTAATTTGTGGTTGTTGTTGTACAGCTTCTGCCTACATTTACATACCTATTATCTTATAGGCAACTTTGCCATCTTCTCCTCAAGCGTAACAAGATCAGATCACGCATCTTCTACACCTTCTTTGACTGGGAGGGAAGGAGAGAGAGAGAGAGAGAGAGGTTGTTTGTTGATGATAGGATGATGGTGAAAACGAGCTGAATAAGTCTCAGTAAATTGCATTTATTGAATGCTAATTTGGATTCCTTGCCGTTTTTCTTGCGTTTTCCTGCCGTTATAATAACGCAGCGCCGTCGTCCCAATAAGAAAAATAAAAACTAAGTGATATTTAATCCTCTACAGTAAAAAAAAATGATTGATCGTCAACCTGAATAAAGTATATTGTTTATATGCTACGGTATTTTGTAAACCATCTCAAGAAGATTGTCGTGTGGTGATGATTGTGAATGAGAAAAAAAGTACAACTTGCAAAGCTGCCTGCCACCGCCACCAAATACAAAAAGGATTTTCATTCAGGTTTTACGACTCAACTGCCATTAACAACTACCTCTGTCGAATCTAAATGAATGGATTTGAGAGAGAGCGCGGTGATAATAAAGAAAAAAGGTGTACTGTAGAATACCAATAGATCAGACATTTTAGCTCCCAATATTAGACACAACGTCTATCTACTATTATGTACAAGGAGCCAAGGCATGTCCCATTGTTTCAAACTTTTCAATAACATGAAAAAGCTGATTTGAAAAACTAATCCACTGTGGGTAGCTACTGAGCACAACACTTTTGATAGATTTATTTATTGTTGTCTGAAGAAAAGAGCGTGTTGTGACAACGATCGCTGTGTAGGAGGATTGAGGATTGTCTCACCAGAAAGCAGGAAGTTGGGCGCATACTGATTGTCCCATCCTCGTGATGGTGACATACACACGGAGCCAAAGGAATTAGCGCGGTGTGTGTACTATTTGCGGTGCATGGGCATCGGAGAACATGGAAATCGTTTTATCTGTACACAGAAATGATAATCATTTTGAAGTTCGTAATCCCCCGACAAACACAATAACCGCGTTCTCTGTAACTACTCGCTGCTGCTGACTGTTTTGTGATTGTCAAAGTTGTAAACTTTTATTAACCAGCCCGATAACTCCGTTAGTTTGTCTGTCAGTCAGTAGTGGTTATCAGTGTCGCCAAAAAAACCAAATGAAAACATTGCCGTCACGTCACGTCGATAATCGGTCAGTCCAAACCAAGTAGGTTGGTGGAAATGCATAGACTGGACTGGTAGAAAAAACTATATTGTGTTCAGACTGTTTAAGTTTAAGTGGAGTTGGCTAAGATTTAAAAGTGACAGCCAGTTATATATTGTTATATTTCCCAGGATAGTTTTGAAAAGATGAGCACATGCTTGTCCATTACGTTCATTCATGTGTTCAAATTAAAATGCTGGATGAAATCGGTGTCAAGCGAAAGAAGCCTCAAAGTTGTCGGTTCGCTGTAAAAACGCTGTGAAAGTAATTACTAGCCCAGTGGAGTATATCACAATTGATTTATTAATGCATAGCTCAAACGAGTTGTCTGTAATAATGGCCACTCAGTTCGTCAAGTGGTGGAAGACCAAGTTTCACGCGGGAGGATGCAGCTACAAGTCAATTTCAGGTGTGTTTTCGTATATACTTTTGAACGGAATAAATAAGCTCGTCTTAATCATTGAAAATTATCATTTTTAATTATGCCTTCATTTTTCATTGAATTAAATGCACGAATTACTAACGAGTAGATTATTCACAACGATGCATCTCATCGTGTTTGTCATCATCATTTGAAATTTTCCTCTGCTGCGTTTACTACAAGGGTAGTTTTCTCATGATGATGTTGATGACCAAACGTCTCTTTTTAGTATGCACAAACGCAACGCATTGATGCGTCATTGAAAGCGGTCATTTTGCTAATGCAGAAAGGAAAATGTTTTATCGTTTCATGAATAAAAAAATGCTTTTAAGACGAGAAGCCGCACTTTTGTGATGATGTCATCCTGACATTTTCATAATATCACAAACAGTTTGGCGATTATTAAAATTAACTTCGTTTCGTCTGACAATTATATGACCGTTCTTGCATAAAGGACGGAAAGCCATGTGTGTTGTCTACTTTATGCGTATCACAAGCGTGTCTAATATTTCCATTGTGTATGCTAGTTCTTTGGTCCCATTTTCATTCACTTTGTCGGCAATCGTGAATGCCACCTTCAAAAATCATAAAGTTCGTTTATTGGGATGTTTGTCTATAAGGAACTGTTTAACGTTGAGCTATTGCCATCACACGGTGTGCATGTAGTGTAGGGAGGGAGCATACGAATCGCAAATAATTCTCTTTCAAAAATTTCGCGTATCACTGCACAAACAGATTTGGCGATAATACACTCAAAGAGGTACACTATTATAAAGTCAAGTACACAAAACAGTAACAGAATCACGAATCACTAGCGCACGCATGTGAGTCGGTCGGTGATCGTTTATACGATCTGTGAACCAGCAAAATTGAGAAGATCGTATGGCGTTGTTGTAGATAATTGTCAATGCAATGCATGTTTCAGCTTCATACCATTTTTCTTTCATATTCATGAATCTCCTTTCCTTTCATCATTACACTTCCGTGCAAATTAAATACATAATTGTTCATTAGCCACGATAGAAGTAAAAAGGTATGCTAGTTTATGACCATTCATCATCATCATCGTCCTTCGTCCTACTACTACGAGTACGGATACTCAGAAACTGAGAAATGCTTAAAAAATCTGTATGCATAAGTCATCCGTCTACATTTATTGAACACACGTGTAAAATTGAGAAAAATTATAATTTTTCTCCCTCAATTTTTTCCAGTACGGCTATTTTTTCGCCTCTAATTGTAAGTAGTTAAAGGCGGCGAATAAATTTTTATCAAATTGATAAAATAAGTATATGAGTAAAACTGCCTCATCATTAGCGTCGAGATCGGGATGCAAATTCGCAATGAATTTGCTTCAGCTTTAGCAGGCAAAGTTAACTTTGAATTATACAAAAAAATGAATTTATAAACGTAGCTCTAGCATGTCTAAATGCATATGGTGCTTCCAAATTATTTATTACTATTGTACATCGGTACCATGTACTCGGTTCATTCGTATTTTAATGCGAACCAAAGTTGAAAAAAGATGAAGTGGTCTGCCTGCATAGGAGAAGTTGTTGTTAGTTAGCCCAGTATATTTATCTCATATAAACGTCTATACGCATTCATGATCACACTAGCGTTGCGACTATGACGTCCCCACACACACAAAAGTCGAGTCAATTGATGTCGGTAAAAGATCAAAGGAGTCCTTGAGGTTTCTTTCTATCTCCACTGCTTCGCCGACATTCCGACACCAACAGTAACGGCAACAGCAGCAACAGCAGCAGCACCGCTGAAATCTAACTCAACCATCTATTATCCATTTTTATAGCTGTTCTGCAAAAGCAAGAAAGTAATAGTATATATCTGCTTATGCACAACTTTGAAGTACAGCACAAGCACAGGCATTGCCTTTTTTATATAAAATCTTTCGTTGTTTGTAAGTTTTCCTCTTTCGGAAACTTTTAGCACTACCTTGTATACTCTTACATGTACATAGGTATAAGAAAAAGCCTCATGTTACGTATCTCTCTCTCTCTCTCTCTCTCTGTCTACATCTTACCTAGCATTGATACTACGCGTCGGGCGTATATAAAAGAACTCAGAATATGAACAACTTGCCTTCAGGCTGAAGTTGCAAGAAGGAAAAGCAAAGAGGAATAATACAATGAATACTTTTATATTCTACTGCTGCTTTTTCAACATTAGCCATCTACATCTACTTGTCACGCCTTTACGATGGCGTTCCATGAAAGAGGAAATGGCTTGGTTGATTGTTTCATATAATTATGTAATTCAGAGAATTTGCCGTGAATTTCAAATTGTGTGTGTGTACCTTTCAGTATTTCTTTTAAAAAATGGAAAACTTTTGGCTTTCTTTACGGTTTTGAAAGATACCATAACGCTGTTTTGCTGGCGTGAGTTTAAATATCACTGCACATTGATGGGTGAGTACCGAATGCAGGTATACAGTGATATGCATCATGCATTGAAATGTCATGCACACTGAATGTGTATACCGAAATACCAATAAAATCTTTTATTAGGTCGTTTCTGTACAAAATACATTTACATCCACTTCGTGTCTTGTGACAAGTCTTATCGAAATTCGTTCATGTAAATACCCTTAATTTTTATTCGGTGTTGTCATATTTTCTATCTAAGAAGCCACTGAGTAAGACGGGATGAAGAAGTGATGAATGAAAAAAACGTGGACATTCAATAGTCCTAGTCATTTCTCTTTTCCATCAGTGTTGTGCAAACAAACCTGTATTTAGCAACTAACTTTTGTGACAATACATTATACATTGCTGTGTGGAGAGTTGCATTATAACTTGAATGACCAGTTTCTCTCTCTCTCTCTCTCTCTTTTCAATTCGTTCGGGGAGGGAAGACGCGGAAAAGTACAAAGGAAGCGAAAATCTGTTTTAAAAACTGAATAGGTAGTCAAGATGCTGTAAAAACTCTCAATCGCCAGTTGTAAAAAATTACATTGGTTGTGAGTATCATATCCCACAATACAAGAAGTAGCTTGTGTGTTCTCCTGCGTTCAGCAGCACACAAAATGTGTTTATGTATGCACTTTAGCAGGCGCCATGAGGTAACTCCTTGTGTTGTTGTCCTCCTCTTCTTTAACTTGACATTCCATTGTCTTTTTACTGATAGAAAGCCCCATTCATTTTACAGTCAAGAGATATAACTCTGCGGTTGGTTGAAAACATGCCACCTTCAAGAGTATATTGGCAATGTGTCATGCATGTTGTACGTTTAATTCGATTTTCTCAAATCCACAATTTTTTGGTTGAAGCATTTAAGATGCCGACACGCATTAACAGTAGATTTGATCATATACACATTACATAAAACCATCATTGTCGATTAACATGTAATTCGTTAACTGCACATGTACTTATGTATGTGTGTATGCATATTTTTGTTTTTAAGTAATATTTCAAGAAAATCGAAATTCAGTGTTTTATGGCTTGCTATTCACTGGTTGAAAGATGAAGAACATAGAATGCCTCATAAACATTCTCTACTGTCGCAAGGATTTTCTTTATCAGATTTGTGTAGCTTTTTATATGCGTAGACCTCGCTTCCAGCAATTTTATATGCTCAATAAGCCTTACCAAAAACAAACAATTTTTAGGTTCACTTTTCCAAAGCATTATAAGCAGTAAGCAGTCGGTTGCCATCAATAAGTACGTACGTGTGTAATATGTCAAATGAGTCAACATATATCTCATAGTAATTTCATGTCAAGCTAGCAAAGAATGCTGCTGTCATTTTATCTCACATTGATCAAAGGCAAGTTTGCCGCAATCAAAAGTGCTTACGTTTCATTGCCCACTCCACAATAAATTTTTTACCCAAGAGTTCAACAGTGACGTACTGATGTCCATGGGTTTCTTGTCTGCCAACAAACAAAACGCGAGGAGATGAGGCTTCACAATTTAAATGCGTTTATAGGAACAGGATTGTGATCGCTCCTTGTACTACCTTGGTTTCATTTAGATAATTTTAATGTGCCGATCTTGCTTGACTGGGCTACTCGTTTACATTACAGTCATTCTCTCTTGGGTTGTAAAGGTCTCTCGCTTAATGACAAACATATCCGTCAAATATTTCTGGTAAGCAAGGCAGTAGTGGTTTTTGACATGATGTTCAAAGTTGCAAAATCGTAGATTTAAGCTAAAAGGAAACAAACAGCCCAGTGGACAAAAACGTAAGGCTGCTGCTTAATTAAAAAGTTAATGCCCAATAAAGTCTATACTTTAATGCTTCATAATAGCTTTTTATTCGTGTTTGAACCGATACATTTTTCGTAATTACTGGTCAGGTCAGACAGTTTTTCGTTTGTATGGTAAAAACCGATTAGCAATCGCCATACATTTAAAATAATAACACTTACTCATCACGACGACTGTCGTCGTCGTCGTTTTTAGATTTTATTTGCGTATATATTAGCCTGCCCTGAACTATATTGTGGCTTGCCCCATTCATCGGTTTATTTATCCAAACTGTTTTTTATATTGATCAATCAGATAGCATTCTGCGACTTGAGCCGACAATGCATGTATTTTCTTGCCATGAATTTACTAAACTAGTTAACTTAAACATGCTGTGTTTAATTGGCAGTAAACATTATTTCAACCTCTAGCACTGTCGACTGTGTGTGGACGTGGGCACAAATTATGATTATGAATTGAATATATGTAAAAATAATAATAATAAATATACATACATCGTGCCTCGTAATTTTTAACGTAATAACTTGCATATCAGTTTTGTCCATCATTCCATCCAACTATCCTCTCTCTACACAGTGCACAATAGGTCGAGAAAATACATGTGATGAACTTTGTGCTGATGGCAGAGCGCTGTACACTGGCTCACCAGATCAGCCCTCATCATCATAACCACATAACCAAAAGTAAGCAGCATTCTTTCGATTAAAACTAGATGGGTAAATAGTTGGATGGTCGAGATTCCAAAATTCTTGGAGACAGAAGAAAAAAGCCGACCCAGTTGACTGATAATGATACCTGACGCGGTTCTCTTAGTTGGCGTAAGCTTTTAGGCAAACCATGTTTGCACATACTTAAGTGTATAAACAATAAGCGATAAGCAAAACATACATACCTACCTACTACTCCCTAACTAGACGTAGAGTAATGTGTTTTTGTGGCCTGTGGTCTGACAGAAGTGTATGCATAGGCTGAAGAATTTCAAGATAGGATATGTTATATAGCATCAATAAATACACGAGAATGAAATCCTTACTGTCGATTGCGATACTGCTCGTCTTAAGTAAACACACACGGATATTGTGTTAATAATGGGCATACAATACTAATCTTTATAGGAAAACTTCAGATTGTTGGTATTCCACTTCCAGCATTAGTTAGTGCATCAAAATTTCGGTAAAAATAAGTAAGGCGACTCAAGTCAATGAAGGAAGAACAAAAGGCTTTACAAAAAAGCAACGTGTAAACCTCGTACCCACTACTGCGAGGTACTTAATCGCTAATCGCCATTCTTCTCTGATTATAGCATTTAGGATTTTTTTGAGGAAGGGATAAACTATCTCTTGTTGGGTTGTTTACTACCTGTATTGTTAAAGTAAGCTGGATACAGAGAGCCACATAAAATACACTTCTCAAAAGCGGACAATCCTGTCCTTTTTAACCAAGTTTCTCATTTAAAAAGAGATAAGAAAGTACCCCCATAACATTTCCTGTCTTATTCCCTTTTTCTTCTCTTTTGCCGCAAACGACATGGCGGTGTGTAAGAACGCTTCTTATTATCTCAGCAATTAGTGAAGCATGCACCTTTCAACTTTGAAAAATAGACAGCTATTGTGTCGCGACAGAGGGAGACTAAAGTCTCTAGGAGTGTGTTTGCTCAAAGAGATTCTATGAAATAATATTCGTCCAAGTCCAACCAAAAATCACCGCTCTCATTTATCATCATCAATCACTCTCTGCCAATTGTAACAGACAACACCCTTTTCCTTTTTAGAATATTAGTGGCTCTTGTTGAGGTCAAAACGGTGTGAAGTTAAAAAACCAAGGTCTCCATTTTATCAGCAGTATCGTAATTAGCTTATTTCCATTGTTTGATGGCACATCCACGTCGTACGTCCAAGGCTGGGTATGAATGCATGGACAGCGTGTGTGGAATTGTGGAAGCTAAAACGTGGTCATTTCGTAGGCTTCCTTTTTACGTAACAGGATTCTTTTCTGAAGGCGGCGATGATGGTTACATTGGTGCCATTCGTTGGTCTTTTGTAGTGGTGGGGCTTCACTGTATTATTCCTTCCAAATCCTTTTGCTTTGACGGAACCAGACCCGCTATCTATTTTTACAAAGCATGTCGAGACTATTTTGCCATTCAGATAGCATTTGTAGCAGTGGCTTGATGTACACATATATCGCTACTAGAAAAAAAATCTGTCAGACTCTCTTCATTTTTTACGCAGAGGAAAGGAAAACCACTTTTTACTACGAGACAACGGTAATGGTTATTCGACATTTAACCCTCGGTATTATCTTTCGGCAGGCGCCAAGAAGTTATCAAATCTATAAAAAAAATATGTGCGCCAATAAAGTTGGTTTTCAACGTTTTTTTACCGTTTGTTAGAAGTTACACACGTCTTTACCTACAACAACTGCAAGGCTCACCGTTTTGGGTGTGTGAGTAATTTTTAAAAATAGTAAAAGTTTACTAACTGTGCATAAAATATAAATTGACGGGGCATGACAATGCATGTGGAAGCAGAATGGGGGGTCGGGGTCACGACAAAAAGCGTGACATCAACGTTAATCTGTACATTTACCCTTTGCTTAACAGCCTGACCGTGACGGGGAAAGAGATTCAGAAAAAAATACTGATTTGTGTGACGTTCTATTTGTGCCGTCCCACAAATGATAATTTCACTTGAAAGAGTATATGCGAATGTTATTGCCACACATGCCACAAGAAACGGCTTTTGTTGCATAAAATTGAGCTTTATGATGTCTGTCGTGTCAGTAAAATAGCTAGTAAGTTGACTTTATAGCACGTAAGTGATGAGATGAAACTCATTAGTTTGACGTGGGACGGTATAATCGTCAGGTATCACTATTTCATGGGTTTTAGTTTAGGAAATTTTATTGTGCCTATTTTACTAAGCCATTATCTCCGTTTATTTCCTCTGATGGTCATCGCATTCTATTTTATTATGGAATGTGGTTGTACGTTTACACAGACCAATTTAACGTTGTCGGTAAAACTTTTTAGACTACCTTCTGTTGACGTACACACAAGTGAAAATCGCCTCATTTGAGAATAAAGCAAACCGTAACCAGATAACACCTCTTCAAACCCAACAAGAAGAGATTCTTTTATTGACTTGCTAAACCATAAAATGTGCAAATTAATTCACATGAAATAAAAAATCGTCTTTAGCGGTTCCTTTTGTGGCAATAATAGGTAATTACAGTATGTTTCATACTCATGCGAAACTTAGGAGCAACAAACGCATTGAAAAAAAGCAGTTTAGTTTAGGGTAAGCTTTGTCGGACTTTTTATCATGGTATATGCTAGATACCTTTGAATTGAATTGAAGGGGTGGATTTCAATGTGAACAGCATTTTAGGTCTTGGGCTTGAAACTGGCTCGGTGAAAGGTTTTATGTTTATTTTTCTGCACCGTGCAATAAAATTGTACAAAAAAATAAAATCACGGATTCTAGAATTGAACGTGCTTCAATTTATTTATTGCGATACAAATCTAGATGATTAATTTTTTCGTGTACCAAAGAGTAAACCTATGGTCGTCTGATTATCGAATATAAAAATATATCTATCCTGCATTTATCTTATCCGTTTTATAAGAAAGCATTCAATTTGTTTTACTTATAAACACCTATCTACCCCAGAGTATATTTTACCATTTACTGTTACAGTATTTAGGTGAGATGTGGGTATCTATTCATCGCTAGACGAGACTGCACTGACATTGTGAGTTTTTTTCAATGCGTACAATGAGTTGCCTTGCTATGTTGTATGTTGTTAAACACATGAAAGTAAAACCGAGTATTTTAGAGAGCTGAATAGAGTTCGACATGACATGCCTACCACCGTAAGAATGTTACAGAGTAAACCAACTAACTACATTCAACAAGATATTTTATTTTAAAAAGACTTTGTTTTCAAGATGTAAAACTACTCGGCTCAAAGCCTTGTAAGATCCTTTTCCTTCGTGTATCAAGGTTCTTTATTTTCTTTATGAAAAGCATCTTTTGATAATCATCAACAATGACGAGAAGGAATGCCAACGACGCCTTGCGCACTTCACCTACCCTCTGACTGAATGCACTGTCTTACAATTTTTCCTGTAGGATGTACTAGGTTCAAAAATGCTTAATGAAATTTCAAATTTTTTCCCGTATAGACAACAATCCCCATTTGTATAGGACAGACATACACAATCAAAAAATTAAAATGTTTTGTGTGTAAACATAACCGCATTCTTTATACATGGCGAAGCGATACACATATCACACGAAGAAAAATCTTTTGCAAGAGTTTGGGAGAACATTATATCAAGACAGATCGTGCGAATGCATTTTACGTCCAGCACTAGCAGCGTAGCACCCACTTGTGTTGCTGTTCTAGCTGAACAGAAGATTTTAAAGAAAGTAGAAAGGTTGAAGGTGTAAAAGGCATTCCCAATTCCAGGAGAATGAAATGGTAAGGTAGGATAAACTACCTGACTAACACCACCAATCTCACCCATTATCATATTCGGGCAAGTAATCTCACACACAGCACCACATATGGCTTGAATACGTATTGTCTTGACTATTACCTGTTGATGAATAGGAATGACTAGTAAACTACATTCCATTCTGTCATATTTCATTGTACACATTCATTCATTCGAGCAGAGAGGTAGAAAATGTGTGTGCAGGGAAACGGATGCTATATAGCAAGATAAATGCAAGATGATTAAGGGTGAGTTTGTATTCATGGGTAGGTCAGCAGACATTGGATAGGATGTACGCAGGGCTATTGGGTAGTCAGTCAGTCGGGCTTTGATAAGGGTAGAGCGACAAACTGCGACTGTGACAAATATCGACGAGTTTATAATCCTTTCGTTAACAATAGGATTAAAAATAATAGGAAAGGGTGAATATGCGCATGTACCAAATCCCGACGACTACGCTTAGATACTACCATGTGTATACAATNTTGATAAGGGCTCAGAAAGATTCAATTCAGGGAGGCAGACCGAACTTGATTGCGTTGTGTCGCATTGTTGTTATCTTGAAAAAGGACCTTTACGACATGAGATGGGAAAGATTAAGGCTTCCTTTCTTCTTCCTTCGGACGGTACCAAATGAATGCCCCGGAATGCATTTTGTTGTTTACGATTGTTATTGTTGTTCCGTCATTCGAACTTCCACTACTGCCTGGGTTGATGAGCATGAATCTTTTTTTCTGCCGGCTCTCCTCCATCAACGGGAGAATAGTTTACATTACAATTCTTCAAAACATTATTTGTAACTTGTATCATCTCTGGAGGGCTGGTACTTTTCTATTTCACCGCAACGAGTGCAGCAGCGTGATTCTTTGGTAGTAATGATCCCAAATAATCCTCTCAAATGAAGAGCGGTGTAAAAGGAAATGTAGGGACAGTAGGGAGTGGGATATAAAGTACATTGATACCGCTCATGTTCCGTCCTTGGTTCTTGGTACATTCATAATGAATGCATTGTTTAGTTTAGGAATACATACCAGCTCAAAAGTTGCAAGTTGCACGTTGCTGTTGCTGCTAGTCCGATTCTTTACAAATTTCTAGTCATTTTCACGCATTCCATCATGATTACTACTGCCTTGTTTGTTACCATCATTGATATGCTGAAATTCTTTTATGTTTACAGTGCTTGGGTCCAACGTCTGTGATGGGCGTCCGTCAGACACGGAAGAGCTGGTAAGAGACGACGCGTCATCTTCATATAACAACGGAGCCCACATAAACCCCGGACTTGCATCCTCAACCATCTCAGATGTTTCTCATCCTCCCGAGGCTGTGGAATATCTACACCAACATTCCAATGAAGTAAAATTTGAGGTAAAAACATTTTTATATGATAGAATATTTAATAAATTGTATTTATCTCAATTTTTGATAGAATTTTGTGAATCATCAGCATTTCTACTTTCATTTATTCTATAATTTTGCCTTACGTTAAAAATGCGGTATTTTGTTTTTTTTACTTTCGCCAACAAATGTAGTGTAGTAGTACGACGTAATTTATGCCAATTTTACGCTGAGGTGTTAGGTGTTCCAATATGGGTTATCTACATGGAGAGTAGAGTATTACTGGTAATCAATGCACTTGTATTGTATGTATGTAGGTAGGTGGTCTAGTAGGTACGGGATATCAGAGATTACATTTTGGTGATTGGATTGGGTACGTTAACCCCTCTTGTGAGCACATGCGAATTGGATTCGTTTCATATGCTCATTTTTCATTACATAAAACCATAACTGGATAAAATCACAAAGCATTTGGTTGTGTGAAAAAGTTAACCCGCTTTTGTTCATGCACGGCCATAAACTATTCATCATCAACTTACCTATGGAAAATTAACAAGTTCCACAATATCTAATGATTAATGATGCAATTTAAATAATAACAGTAACTCATATGCTTTAATGCGAAATTGGTTGACTCTTAACCGGCATAAACACATGCGACAAAACGCTTAGGCCCTTCCTCTACCGAAAATGTTAGCCTTCATATGGCTGCATATATATGCATGTGTAGAATTATTGTGCTTTTACTTATCAACTGTGCAATCTGTCTGTGGCTCAAACTAATAAATATTACCTGGCACATGGAGAAATAATAACATATACACTTTTATGTCATATTTCATAATATAGTATTCGGTATTATTTTCCAACTCACTGTGTAGTACACAGGCAAATTGTTGTTTTAGTGTAGACATTTTTAGAGTTAATGGCAGTATCATATATCCACACATACGTGCTATTAGAGAATTTGTATTTGTCTGACAATGAATGTGAATTGTGGAGAAAATTTCATAAATTCAAAGTTTTACGTGCTTACATTTTGACAAATTAATTTTCTTATCTACAAAGAAAAAGTAGGGTGTAACTAAACGGAGCACGCTGCTTTATGGATGTTACGTGTAATTTCATTTATTTTATGGTAGAGGTTAGTACTTTAGTGAAAACAAGGCAAAATTTTTAGACAAGTTTGTAAACTTGTCAAGGTTAATAATTTTAAGAAATGGTTTCTTGTAGTACCGCATACACAGTATAGAAATGAACTGTAAAATATTATTATTTTTTACTGGAGTAATATAAATGAGCTTGATATAAATATAGGTATTTATGCCCTACAAATTTTAGTTACAAATTAAGCTTTCCACTAAACCGCGCTTATGTTTTGAAGTATTTATTTCAAAAGTTGTGCAAAAGTGCAGAACAGAAAGGGATGTAGTTTCACATTACTTTGTCGTTGTAACAGTTTACGAGATCATGGGAAAATATTTACGATAGGGCATTCGCGACCTCTACGATTTGAATCCTAAATATTTTGTATGTTGTTGTTACACGCAATTTATGCACAACGAATATCAGTTAAAAGAGGATTGACAACATCGTGAAAAATCCATATTACTAAAGGCGCTGTGCTTCATTATAATCGGCCTCGCCACTTTTTCATCAGGTATACGGATGCAATACATGACACCATTATCAATGAGAAAATTCTCTAATAGATCGAAAAAATGTTAGCAATAATCGTAACAGCTTTATCATAAATTCATTCATGATTTCAAAAGAACACACCTCAAACATTAGAGTGACGCGAGGTAAAGCACACATTCTGTATTCTTCCTTGGTCGATGTCCGCAGTAGTTGCCTGAAAATATTTGCGAACATGGAGTCCCATGGCCCATGATTACTACACCACTGCTCTTTTCATTCATCGTACTTCATCCACAAGTATAAACAACGGAATTTCAATTATTTTTTGTCAGAGATGGCTTGTGTAGTTGTATATTCCTCAAGAAAACACACTATCCAATAGTAAACGTAATGAAAATATCTACATATACATACTGTTGTTATCGACGTCTTCACATTGTTGATTGTTTGGAATTTTCAATTTTCACAATTTGCAACGCGTATCCGTACCACTCCTCTTAATTCTCATTATGACATGCCATAATTTGATATGTCTTGCTGTTCACGTAATCATTTACGTATATTATACACTTTGTGTATCAACGTTGCACGCCAAATTAAAACTTTCCTGTGTGACCACATCATACTTTCTGGTTTCCAGCATAGTTTCAACCTTGTTCAATAACTTTTATTAACTTCACTGCGTCCCACTTAAATGCAGAGGACAGGAAGCTAACGTGTGAATAAACTGCTTTTTTTAAAAGTTAAAATTACATTTTCTCTCCACAAATAAATAACATAAAATGACTACAAATCATACAGCTGAAATTACCAACCATCGTCATCATCATCAGAAGTTGGAGGCTAACAGAATTTCAGATGGTCTCTAAATGTTAAATGCGTAATTTACAGCCTGCCGTGGCGTACAGTAACCTGCTTAAACCAAGTGAAAAAAATATGTCACTTTGCAGGAGAAGCCGCGCATCTTTTACAGAGTCATAATAACTTTTGGCTTTCAACATCATCGGTCAACTGAAATGAATAGCAATTAGTCAATAAAAATGAAGGCGAGTCTATATTATGTCTTATCATAAAGTTATATTTATTAATCATATTTTGCCGGCCGGCCTCTGAGTCAGTAACATAAGAATATATATTTTCCTCCTGCTTTAGATAATGTTGGGCCATTCTTTACGGATGACTTCATTCTACTCAAGTGTCAATCTTAATCATGCAGTTCTTCCATACTTCCATTTTCTCTCTCTCTTTCTCTCTCTATGGTAGAAAATAGCACACATACGAATATATTGGACAAGCATAAACATATTAGCAGTTACTTGTTGATTTTAACGTCTCTTGGGCCGCCGTTCAAGCATTGAACACCAAACTGTTTTTACTTTTACATTACCATTGAATACTGTATTTACTTGTTATTATGAAATTCGACTTCATATATCGAATACAGCATATTTAAAATATTTTCACAAACAAAAAATCATAATCCACCTCCTGCATCTTATTAACAAATTGCCTTCTTTTTATTTATTGCAGGACTTTGAATGTGACGTTCAAGTGGAAGGGTGCGAGTCTGTGTAAGAAAGAATAATTGTTCAGTCATAAATTGGTAATAACTTTAGGTTATGAACATGTCGTGCGTTTACAACAGGGATTTTATTTTTGTTTTTATTTTCATTCATAATAGGATATCGCCGGTCTTGTAAGAAGCATTTATGGAGCAGTGAACGATTCAATAACCGTTCCACAGGGAGGAAAGAAAACCATCAAAGTGAAACTAACTGTGACCCCAGAGAAAACCCAAGCAAGTGGTATTGAAACCACCTCAAATAATTGTACAACGACAACTACACTTGCTTCGGATTCACCGAATAATAACAACAACAACAACGTGAATAATAACAACATCTCAGTGGTGGGAATGGGAAATGTCAATTCTGTTAACCTGGATGGAAAGCCTAAACTGCGAAACAATGTGAACGTTACAATAAAGGAGAACTTGAATCGAGACAGGCTAGGTGGCGGATCAGGAAGGAAAGAGAAGGAACTTCGTGAGAAGCTGTTGCATCTGGAAAAGCCAAAATTTAATTCCGTTCGTTTGCCAAATTCAGCTCATGGAGCATGTCGTGGTTGTCGAAATCTCTCCCCAGAAGTATTCAGAGACTGCAGTGCATCCCCCTTGAGAAATAGGAAAAAATGGAGAGAACGTGTTTGCTCGTTCCAACGCCCAGACATTCTAGAGATTTTGCAAGCAAACATGGAGAAAAACAACGTAAACCCATGTTGCAGACGAGAGCATGTACCGCATCCAACGGCGCAACAACTTCACCATCACGTTCAACATTCTATGGCCCCATGTACTCATAGTCAGCTAATTACAGATCCAAATTGTCCGGTGATACCCTTGCTCAGTGAGAATCTTTGTAAGCAGAAGCAGCAGCTATTAATGGAAAATTCGTTCCCAAATCCAACTCCACTTCGGCATCATTTCCAAGGTGGTGTTGGAGGAAAAGTATATGATACTCATCTACATCGAAGCAATCATCATCACTCACATCAACACCAATGCCGAAAGCATGGTCATCACAGATCCAGATCGCACGACTTAAGCCAAAACCTCTTCAGACATCACTCCCTCACGGAACGTGACCAACTACTAATCCAAGCAGCACCTCTACTATCAGCAGGTGGGGTCAATCAGACTTGTTGCAGTAATTTAAATTCTAACGTGTTTCTCGAGCCGCAGCAAAATCTTCACCAGCAAAAGGATCCACTTGAAATTTTGGAGAGTTGCATGGTGAATCAACAGCAACATATCTCCCCACGGAACAAAAATACAAACCTGACAAATGCTGCTACAACTCCTCATCAGCTAAAACATAGAAACAGAGAGCAGGAGCATGCCAGAGCTATGGCACAAGTTATCAGTTGGCTAGAGCGTGAAAATATCGGAGGATGTGAGAAGAAATTTTCCTCTCCTAACAGAAAAAATCCGAATCCAAGCACGAATTCATTGCTGGGGAGCCCACCTGTGGTAAAAAAGCATGAACATCATCATGTTCATGAACACATCCATCATCACTACCATCATCACTTTTCAAAAGAAACTCCCATTATCGTGTAAAGAAAGATCAGTATATATATTGTACATATTGACCCGTACGTAAATACATTTGACATATATTACACCAATAGTGGTTGTATTAGCAAGCATGTAACTTATTATTAATTAATTAAAAGCAGGAAGTAAATAACTTGTACCGATGATAACAATGATATTACTATCATTTATATTAAGATAAATTGTTAACTTATAGTCCTCCACTGTTATCGACAACTGTTTATTACACCTTGCTTACCAAATCAGAAAATGAATTGAATAATCAAAGATTTTGTTTTTTGATTCAATCACAGTGAATTTACTCCACACACGATGTTATTATTTGACGAAAAATATCTTCAAACTATTTGACAAGGCTGATATGTTATGTTAATTTTTGTGTCTTCATCTTGTAAGTATGTGTAAAAAATATTAGAGTATAATTGCTGTGAAACCTGTTACTGTTAACTTACAGATATGCATTCGGGTATTGTATTGTACAGTATGTTCGTTGCCTAAAATACGTGTATAACCATAAATGTTGATCTAGGTATAACCACTTTGACGCCTGGAAAATAGTAATTTATACTTTACTTTAATGGAGACTGCATTTATTTGAGACCGGCGATTAAAAATATAAGTATCCTTCATAAGTAGCATTAGTGGTATAAAGTCGAAGTCACTCACAAGCACTTAATACTTAATGAAAGTAGTGTTCGAGCTAAGACCCGCGCATTTTTTGTATTTAATGTTAACTGTTTCATCATTGTTTTTTTGTATTGTTTTGCTGTATTGTTAAGAATATGCATGTACTCAGTACTCATCCTTTATAATTCCGGTTGCTAATTACAGAAAATCACTTTAACTATACTAGGTAATATTCGTAATATAAGGCCACAGATTACATAATGAGTAAAAGAGATCTTACGTAGTAGCAAGAGCAAAAGTTACTGAAACTCAAAGTGTTATAAAGTAGGATAAGGATATACAAACGTAGTCATGCAAAATGTGTGTAAAGGTCTGTTGACGAAGGATTTGAAACAAATACCAATCCCATGCTGTATTACTTGTTTTTTATTGTTATGTTGAAAGAATAAAAATTACATCGTATAAAATATATTTCTATCGAATTAATTTGGTTATTTTATTTTAATGCATCACTTCATTGCATATTGTTTCATTTAGAATTCATTTGGCATGTATACCGCATAAGGTGCAAAAAAATATTTTGGCTGTCCTGCGTAGGTATTACTACATAACGAAAAGCCATTTACTAATATCCGTCCGTCCGTCCACCCCTGAGATATCTTCGAAACGGTTCGGCTGACAATCTGTTTTGGACAACACATTGCTGGACAGCTCCCTCTTCAGTGATTTTGAAATCGATCCCAAAACGCCATTGAGCGGTTGTTTTGGTTTGCTTGAGTAACGACTAACAATAGCAGAAATATGCTTCCGGAAAGCCATTTATGAACTAGTTTTTAAGGAATCCTTAATAAGGATCGTTGGGAGTGAAATTTAGAACCGATTGCGCCGGCATGTCATGTAGGGCATTCGAATATTTTATAGTACATTTGAGATTTTAACAGTTTTATTAGAACCGTTTGAAACCTGGACGTTATTAGCAGCAATTTTAGTTTTTCTTAATACGGTGACCTGTAAAGTAACAGAACAGAGCAGCATAAAACAAATCAGTTTTGCTTATCACTCGCTGAAGACGCTCTGCCACTTCGTAATCTCAACGTGCAAGCTTTATTAGCTTTGGAAGCGCGGAAGCAGTTAAGGGTTTAACGTTGTCAGAAATTTTTAAAATATCATACATTTTAATTGTCTTTCTTTTAATAAGCTCCATCCACCGTCCAGTTTTTAAATGATAGATAACACGGGATTGTTTGGTGGAAAATATCATACATTCTAATTGTCAGTACAGGAGGACAATAATGTTATCATAACCGTGCAGCTATCATTGATGGGATGTGCATTTAATTACAATTAATTTCATTGCTGAACAAAATGCAATTCAAATGACAAAAACATACATATACAAAAATTGGATACACACATACATTCTCTAACTGCGTAAGTTCAGCAAAGCAAGTATCACATTGCCCCTTAATTCCATTTATTTTACCTACGCAATAAGTCGGGAATCGGAACCTCCACTTTCTCTTTCAGAGTCATGCCATATGAATTCGTTCAGGTAGGAATGACATATTTACGCCTCTTTTACGCTGTAGGCCTACATCTTATAATACAAGCGAATGCAGTAAACAACACTTAAATTTGAGTTAATGCAGCTTACGCGTTGGAATGGGGAATTTGTTTTATAAACACCAGTGACGCATCATCATCATCATCATGCCAATTTCATTTTAGTGCAAATATTTTCTCAGAACGCAGAATCTGTTCCATGAAAAATTGAAAACACCAAGATTTCATTGAAAATTGGAAAATAATATATTCGTAACATTAGTTTTTAAAGAAGTCGGTTAAAAAGAGACGGCAATTCAGACGACGCGACAGGCTGCTCTGCCTAATGACAGTTGAGGACAGCAAGATTACTACACTATTATCAAAAGCCAACATTAAGATCATTGTTCACGACAGCTAATACTACGCACTAATCAAAGATTCATTAGCCCTTAAAATTCGAAAATTAATTATTATTTTGTAAGCATTAGTAGATCATAAAAATTATGCCTACAACTAAGCACAACTGGCTCAAACAGAATAAATTCATTTTATTTTATTACTTATTCAACTTGCCATAATACTTTTGTTCAATAATTTATCCTCGTGTTAGCAGTATGCACAGGCTAACTTACCACGAATTCATTTGTAACAAAATAAATTGTGATGCCGCACATTGTTCATTAAAATTTTCATTTTACGTCACCAACTTGTATGTACGTATGGTACGGAGAACAATATAGCAGGTTGTAGTGAGTAAAGTTTTTAGCACTTTACTTACTACAACCAGCAAACACTTTTATCAGCAATACCCCGACCCGTTGGTATCAGTATCATGTGCGTTGGCTAATGTCGTTTCTTAGACAGACATCTGTTGATATGGCGGTGACGAGCAAGCATGCATGTATGGGAATGTAAACGGATGGTGCAATACTCAGGGTAAATAGAGTCAGCCGTATTTAAAATGATGTGTTGTGTAGAGGTTACTGCGAAAGGGTTGCGAGTTGCGATAATAAACAAAAACACGAAATCGGAAAATGAAAACGTTTTCGTCAACGTTGTGCTGATATCTACCAGTTTGGGATAGAAAATATGCTATTATTAGTATCCCTACGCTAGTTGCTAGTAAAGTGAGATGATTCACCTCAGATGGTAGAAACTACAAGAGAGTCTTGCCCCGGAGGCATAGGGAGTTCCAATGGAGTTAGTTTTAGTAAATTTGTATATACCACTTGCATAGTGTGTGATAGCTATATTAACCTCTATCAAACTAATCCATATGCCACACCAGTTTGTTCCTGCAATATCAAACTGAACATTTGCAACAGAAAAACGTTCGTGCAAAATATATAAAAAGCAATGTGTATGTATTGCAATTGGTAACAGTTGTTTTACAAACTGCGGCACACAAGTTTACTGTGTGGTAACGGTATAAACAAAAAGCTTGTTCCATTATACAAAAATTGAAAGTTGAGCCTGAAAATGGCAAGTGAGTCTTCAGGTGAAAGTGAGGCAGAGCCTTGCCTCAATATTAATACAATGGCATTGACAGATTGTAAAATTGATAACAAAATGGAACTACATGATTCAGAAAATCAGGAATACGTGAAAAGGTGAGCACTTGGAAGACGTCGAATTTTGCTCGTTTTCATTAAACTGGATTACTAGTACAGGACTACTTATTGTTTATTTCCAATTTCCATAATTGGTTTCATTATTGATGGAGCGTGGCAAGTATGAAATCATGTAAAAATATTGGACAAGGTAATAACTAATTCCCGAAATAAATTGGTATTTATTAAGATGGCTGTACTGGTGCCGCTCACATTCCAGCGTTATCTGCAAGGAATTTGAAGTGCCTCACGGGATCCTTCCGAAAGGGTACAATGGAGTACTAATAGATGTCAAGGTGGGAGGAAAGAAACGAGTACCTGATGACAAAATTTATTTAGCACATGCGGAGCTTCGAGCTAAGGTACAAAAATTAATGAGATCAATTTAAATAGTTCTCATTCCGTTACTATCAACTGTCACCCGAACGCTCTAGCATGGTTTGGTTATCTTCGTCGCTAATTTCATTTTTAATTACGAATAGGTTGCAAGAGGCAATTGTGTTCTTGAACTCAGCAAGATAGAAAACGGAAAAGTGGCGGAGACGACGTACCATTTTCTGATTTTTGCTCTTAAAAAGTTTTCTGGTGGATTAGGTGACGAGGACGATTCTTCGTATGCCCAATCACAATGGATTCATTTCTTCCTCAAGGTATGATCATACTGTGAACTTCACAGTGATATTTAATTTTGAAAGCCTCGTATTTTATGTCTTAATAATATACTTTTTACGGTTTAAAGAATATGGATAATACAAGGAAGGTGGTAGCAACCACAAAAGAAAACGGCGAAGCTGCACATATCAGCTCCAGAAAACTTCTTGGGAAATCATTTTACTGTATTGGATCTAAGAATGTTCACATGCTAATAAGAAATTTGGGTACATTTTGCAAATATGAAACAATGTTGAATTGTTGAATGTATAATGTATAATGTTGAATGTATAACCAGTGCAAAAATATGTCAAGTAGAATATATTTAATTACTGTTGTATTAATAGATGACGTATCGAAATACACGGATGGAAGATATGAGTTTGCTCGGAGAATAGCACAAGGATTTTTCAAAACTGTTATAAACAATCCAGAAATAAAAGAAGAAACGAAAGATGAATTAAATGCATTTATGCAAAACAATCAGTATACAGCAGTAGCCGAGGTGCTCCAGCCAGAGCACCAGCATGTCGTAAATTTGAGTCACTTGCACCATCCGGAATTGAGGTACTTTTACCTACCTTTTTTACGAAATAATTAAATATTTATGTGGAAATATGCTAGATGAAATTTTGTATTTATGATTTCAGGTTTATCTGTTGGACCAAACCAGATTTGGCTGAAGATTTTAAAAGCAGTACATTGTGTTCCTTACGCGCTGATTACGGTATAGACAAAGCTCGGGAATTAGGATTACAAACAATTAATTACGAAATAATAGAAATCAATCAGGATCCTATATCAGAAATCGAACTGCATATGACTCAAGTACGGAAATACACGTATTTAACTTTAAAAATTAAAGCACGCCCTCGTCAGCATAAAAGGTTATTTAAATCATTAATCCTCTTAATGCAGATAAGAAAAGAACATGGATACGAGGGCAAGGTCCTGTATTTTATAGACAGAGATGGCGACACTTTTGGTATTATAAAAAAGAAAACAGCATGGTACATACTTCTACGCGCTTTACGAGAGCGAGTCGCAGCGTCCCTCTCGAGCAAATCATCGCAAACGATTTCTGAGAAACGGGCGAGTATAGTCAAACGGTTTAAAGCCATTAAAATTTGGCTTGGATTTTCTGACACGTATGCTGAAGGTTGGATTGTAAGTGAAATTGCACAAAATTTGTCACATAAAGTTTTAATTGGGCTTTCCTCTTATTCTTCCCTTGCATTCCCAAGTAGCGTTCGTATTTCATCAATTTTATTTTTTTACTTGCAGGAACTCGGATGCGGGTTTTTAAGTTTTGTCCACTCAAAACATTCAAACCATTTAAATTTTAGAGCCATGTTTCCTGTGATATTTGAAGAGTACCTCCAAAAGAATCCAGATCAAAAAATGAAATATGACCAGCTTCTGAATAGTTTTGATGCGAAAGCTGAGGGATTACTTTAGCAAAAAAGAACTTTAAAACATGTTAAAAATGTAGTCTGGAGTCTGGATGTTTATAATGTTATTCATTAGATTTATTGCTGCAATTACTTCAGTATTATCTTATGACTGATGACGCATTTACAAAATATATAATACTTATTTGGATTAGTGTAGTGGAACAAGTTGAGATTGAAATTTTACCCCGAGAACTATAATAGTTATTTAGAACATTCCAACGTGGCAATATTATTCCTAAGTTTGCAATAGCTTATTAGTACTACCAAAGAATTATATTACTTATTTAAAAAATAACTTTGTTTCTAGATTTTTTGAAAGAACACTCTTGTAAGAATTATTAGTCACAACTATTACTTAAACTTACTATATCTTACGTTGTACGCTGTACATCATACCATGCCAGAGAAAAAATAACTAAATCTTATTGGCGGACAGGTGCAATATACAATACTTATTATACATATTAAAATAATTATTGTCACGATCCGCCAATCATTATAGGTTTTTAAAAATGTAGATAATACAACAGTTGTATTAATTTACTTACAATTAGTTGTTAATATATAGCCTCCTATAAAAACCTTACTTTTTACTTTACGGGTAGCAGCATTGGTCATACATGCATTTTCAAATATATTTAACAACACATTATTTTATTTTTTCTCTAGCATACGATATATTAACAGACATTTTAAATATTTTGGTTAAACAGCAGCATTTGTCAAAATATTTTTGTACTTTAAATAAATAAAATTGGTTTACATAGTTAACACGTGTATTAATGTTGAAACAAAAAAAGTTTTGAATTCTTTCCGCCTAACGATTATCATGAATAGAATACTAAAGCAAACTATCATATATTCCCTTGCACCATGATGATGATGGAAGGAAAGCCGATGATGGTAGTTTTCGATTTCAGTCCTTGGCATCTTGGCATTAAACCCTTTTATGAGTTAAATCAAACTCGCACATGTTAAACTGATCTTACACATTATCATAAAGGGAGTCTACAGCTTATGCGTAACAGCGTAACGCATTGACAGACCGTTCTCAGCTCAGAATCGCGTTCCCCGATGAAAAATATGATGATGCATTCGAAAGAGTAGCCTAACGGTTAAATTTGTATCTACACGCCGGATTATTAGAAAAATATGTGTGAGCAGTCTCCGAAGTACTTCTTTGCTTATACAATGTTCCCTTTGCTCACGTTTCCTGTACCATCCTACGTCGAAATTGGAAGCCGGTGGCACTTGGGAATGAACTAACCGGAGCATAACAAAACTCATTAGACTGCATTTTGAAGCAATGAATGTCATATAAAAAATTGGAGATATCCCAATAAGGGGTTGATCTTTTAAGTTCAACTTAACCGAGCCCTTGGTGTACCGCAAACATAACTTAAAATTCCTTTCCGTTAAAAATATAAAGCGCGCACAGACCGACATGACAGACTTGTCTTGCAGCATCGATCAGTAAATTGAATGCAAAGGTGTTACAAAATGAGTTTCGGTCAATTGTTAAATTTTCAAAACTTTAACTTTTGGTCATTTCCTACTTCCTACTTATCTCGTAAAGCAAGCATACTTTGCGTAAACCAGAGCTATTAGCATAGGAGTGAACCGATGTTTGCTCAATTGATTAATAATTGCGTTTAGCAAACAATCAAAATTCTACAATTACAGGAAAATCATTTTTACTGCATACTATACTAATACTAATAGTCCTCCCTTTTCGCACCTCGTGGTCATTTTCAATATTTTCCTGTTATGTAAATCGACAAATGCAACAACAGTGACAAATACTCCCTAATACATCCGTATTCAATTCGAGGAAAACGGCATAAAGATAAACGTGTGTAAATAATGCAATTCCTCAGAAATCACACGGTTTATCTCTTTAATGTAGCTACCATCAATGGTTTTTCCGCATGATAACATGACAACTTTAATGCTCCCCACGATAGCTGCTACAGAAATGGAGCGAATTAGCATAATTATTGCATGTGACATATATACTTATATATACACATATGTACTTCTAGCGTTCATTTTTATTTGGAAGAGTCACGTTTTGCTCGAATTCATAAAAAAGGCTAACCTCTTGTCCAATATCCAAGATGCGTCTGCGTGATTAGGATATTTTTCTGTATGTTTCAATTATAACCTAGAAGCCCTTATAAATGGCCAAACTAAATTCAATGAGGTAGATTTTAATAGTACCTGCCTATATAGAGCTATATAATTGTTTCGAAACGTGGTGTGGCATGTATCATTACTGTTTTACTAATAAAAATATGCAACGTTTAAAATTATGCCGTGCTAACAAGGAAGGGCATATATCAGGATGAAACCCTTCGCATCAACGTGTACATAAAGACGACATTTTTTGCCGATGCCGAGGATATTTCCCATTGCACTCTAATCTGGTTTCATTATCATATCATCTAATGTGGAACTCAGCCCTTAAGTATATAAACTTCAAGGGTAGACTCTTGGCGTTTGACATACTTATTATTTAGAGAGTTCAAATAATGTTTTGTACATGGTAAATGCAAAAAAACCATTAATCGTCACCGTGTTAATTTATTTACGTGCTAGCATCAAATTACAGATACTTTTGTCGCTTTTCCTACATTCATTCATTTGAAAATTTCGACTTGCGTTTTGTTCATAATACCTTATTTTGTTATCTTCAGTACTAACATGAATTATTATGAATTCCCAGTCTCATAGTCAGGGATAAGTGCATATATGCATTAAGTTCAACTTTAAAAATAATTCTACGGTTATGTACGTACCACACAAGTACTAAAGAGTGGAGGGTATATGGTTGCATCTTCTCTGAATTTGAGCAGCTTTTAATGTGAATTGTTGTATTTATTTAATCACATGTAAACAAACTAATAAATATTTTTACAATAATTTACAATAATTTAGACAGACATTTACAATGGAATACGTACACCTAAATACCAAAAGACTTCATAGAGTATGTAAACATCGATTTAATTTTACAGCAGCTTCTGTTATTTCACACATTTTACAAAAAAATGCAGAGGTAAATAAAAATAAAGAACAAGAGATGTTTTGCATTTAAAAATCAGGTAAGTAACAAATTGATCCAATGGGAGATCGTATTTTGTAGTTTTTAAAGAAAAATGTAACTTGTCGCATTGTCGCCTCCTGTGGTGGCATGTTCGTCGTTGTCATAATATGCCAGAGCCAGAACATAACGTCAGCAATCAGCATTAACGAGCATTTTTAAGATTGCGTGGGTGTGACAAGAAATGTGTCAGTCATTAATACTAGTCTTATTAGCAATTTATGCCAGTTCGATTAAAAATCATAAATGGAAGTTTTATTACAGCAAATAATCTACTTTAAGCTGACTTTTGCTTTGCGATATCCTGGCCGCTAATGTCATGTCTGTTCTGTTGCATATATTATCATTTTTATCTTTTTAGGCTGTGCTGCAATTCCATTATTTTATGTACCGCCTGAAGAAAGAGCTCATAGGACGAGTAACAAATAAAAGTATATTTGCCACCTTTTGCAGGTAGCCTCTCTCTCTCTCTCTCTCTCTGTTTGTTGTTGGTGTTGGTAGCAATTTTAGTAAGTCTAGTCAACCGCATTTTTATAAATTCGTAAGGTTTAGAAAAAAGACGCCGGGCACTTCTCACAGAAAAGGGCACAGGGATCCCATAGTGTATACATATACACCCCTGGGGCTAGATAACACTTTTGAAGTTTAACTGTAAAAAAAAACTTTGGGCTAGACTTCTAGGCCCATCAGATCAGATTCCCCCATTAAAGGAGGAGGACCTTGATAAGTATTTACACATGTCAACATGTTATAGTTCTATACACTGACATGTGAGAACAAATCAAATTAAACAATTTGAACTCAACAGCAAGTCCTACACTTCACTTGCTCAAATGGGCAAGTATGCAACTTTGAATGAATTTGTTCCTTCTAAACTCATGACATTATTGAAAACTACCTATT
>JAHZNE010004049.1:0-13501 GCA_027744055.1 Callyntrura sp. NNG-2020
CTAACATGCATTATTATTTTAATGCATCTGTGAGCACTGCTTTAATTAGCCAGCCAATCTACTGAACGACAACAACGAAAATTCGAGGGGTCAGTGAAAATGTGGGAGGACTGTACAGGCATTTTCTGGCAGCAAAATTCTATCAAGAACCAAACAATTTATTTAATATAGAGCTACTCAAAGTAGCGTAATCAATAACAATTAATTGTATTTCTCAGCCTGGAGAAAATACCGATGTGATAGATACAATCTGAATGTTGAAGAATTGATTCCTTATTAAATTCAATATGCAATCGTACACATTGAATTGAATATGTTAAGCATATGATTTTAGAAAATCTTTTTAGAAGATTTCTTCTTAGACGGAAGGGAGCGATATTATCCTTGTTAAACTTGAGTATATTATTAGAAATCTCGTGTAAAGGGCTAATAAATATCTTCTGACGTCAAAGTTTTATAAAGACGAGTCTAATTGCAACAGAACTACGCTGTGTTCTTCCGTCCTTTCTTGTTCTTTGTGTACATATACACCAAACTTCCAGGATGAACATTTTCTTGCTTTAAAAGCTATCTTTATAACTTTGGTGTTGGCCCAGTTTGAGTTTGAAAGAATACATGATAGAAGTGTATCCACGAAACAGATTCACTTAATTTTCATAAACTCATATTATAACTTATGTCGTTTTGATCAAACCCTGTTCGGTATAGTGTGATATTATGTAATGGATGAGACGAAAACAAAACGGATTGCTTTGTGAGATTGAACTTAATATTTATTCCAAAGGTGTATTTACATCATGTGTGTACATAGCATCTGCATGCCCCAGTTCTGAGGTCGCCTCAATCATTGTTACAGAGTTTTTATACCCTCGGGTAAACTTAGAGTGAATAAATGAATGAATACGGAAATGAATACAATGCCATTCTTTATGGATGTAACAAAGAAAGACAAAGAACCCAATACACACACTACACTACACACTACTGTCAAATTTCCTTACAAGAGGTATGTATAAAAGTCCTCTAAAGCATTTTGTATTTAGAATGAAACTGGTGTTGTCAGACCAGCATAAACAGTGGACGTGTAAAAACTAATATATACTAATCAGCCAACATAATAAATGAGCTGACATTTGGTACACAGGTACCTTGTACTTCGTACATTTACGGTTATGTTTATGAAGACTTTGTGATAGGATGACTTGTGTGGCCTTCAGACGCAAAACATTGAACAATGTAATGTATATTATCTATGGCATTTACAAAAGAACATTCTTTTAACACAACATCAATCAACAACCAATTGTGATGATGACTTTTCAATGACCTTTGTGTATGGTATGGTAAATTCAGCTGCTATAATTTATTGTGGCATCCACCTAACTCATATGATAACAATATTTGTTCAATTGTTTGATTGACGTGGATACAAGTCCCAAGTTACGCCTGTAAGCTTTGACACCTCTACCTTCATTGTAATACACAGAACTATAATTTCATTTTACATTATTTAACACAATCAACAAAATCTACAAACTGAAACCTTTACTGGCACATTTTGGTAGTATTTCTGGACAGAAGAAAATAGTTTGTTTTTACTGTGATAGGTTATCAGTAGCATTTGAAACTATTTGTCTTAGTAATGTAACACCAGTCCTGTGTTTTTCAGTCGAACACGGATAAGGATAATGATTGTTAACACAAATTTGCATCAGAACACAGTAATAAAGTAATATCAGAATCAAAGATTGGCTTTACATTTAATGAGTAGTAACCAGATGCGAAAAAGTGGGTAGCCTATGTTTGAATCATTTTCGAATTTGATGTTCCGAAAATTCATTTTATAAGCACAAAATGTGAGAGTATAACATTGAAGAATTTTTCAGTATTTATAAATTCGTGTGGCGTCGTCCATAAGACAGTTGACGCATAAGCCATACGATCTACAAAAATAAAATGGTTGTACACTATGTCTAGTATTCGAATAATTCAAGAATACGAAGAATGCGCAAATATTAAATTATTGGCACCGATAAAACAAGAATGTATAAGAGTAACTATTTTTGAAAACGGCAAGCCAAATTACCACCAACGTCAAATGGTTTTCAAAATGAAGGCACTTGTAGAGAATCGAAAATTTTAGGTCCAAAAATTGTACCACCCCAGCAATAGGGACCGTCCAACCCTGGACCGTAAATACACGCTGATACTTGCCTACGTGCTCCTTGAGACATGAAACTAGGCACCAAAAATCAAGCAAAAAATTAGGAAAAGGGTTGTTATTGGATTTTTGAAATTCCATCAAATACCCGATTTATGAGCGTTAAAAATTAGTGTAAACATAAGCTTTAACTACGTTGTTCATAAGGAAGTGTATTATGTATGTCTAATGTTGTAACGCTCATAACCCCAGTATTTTATGGAATTTCAAAAATCCAAAAAACAATCCTTTTTTTAATTTTTGCTTGATTTTTGGCGCCTCGTTTCATGTCTCAAGGAGCACTTATGCGAGCACCAGCGTGTATTTACGGTCCAGGGTTGGACGGCCCATACCGCCGGACTGATGCTATTTTTGGACCTAACATTTTTTGCATTAGAACTCATGAACCATTCTCTACAAGTTCCTTAATTTTGAAAACAATATGACGATGGTCCAAATTTGGCTCGCCGGTTTCAGAAATAGTTACTCAGTATTGATTTTTGCGTAGCGTTGTTGGGTAATTAGATATGACGCTCATAATTTGGTTAAAAGCATAGGGAGAATTGTCATATTATGAGTTGTTTTCTATGATGTTTTACCACGTGGGTCGAATATGTCAGACTTGTCATAGTTATAATATCGAACACATTCAGATACAGTGACAGTAGAAGCTACACACGTTACGCACCAGTGGCGTTGCCAGTTCGATAATTTTGTTAGGTCACCAACTGTATGGGGAGAAAAAATATTAAATAATACTAATACATTCTATAACATTACGTTAGTGAACGTTTACAATAGAATTGAGTATAAATAAATTAGATTAACTAGCACTAGGTGTATAAGTGTTAATATATTTTAACAATTACTGAGAAAATTATTAAGACACGGAGCACTTGATCTACAGATCAGATAAATTAGTTCTCCTATTCAATCTCTTGTACTCCTTCAAAACCTAGTCTGTTTCGATTTCAACGTCACCATGAACGTTGATCTACTGTTATGCTTCAAAAATTTGAGACTTTGCAAACAGGAAAACGGTATTTCATTGGTTGCTGCTAGTATTCGACGAAAGCCGGCTGGCCTGCAGGCTGGCTGGCCTCCGATACACTCTGGCTTCCGATATTTCAGCTTGACCTGACCTAGGACGATGGCCTGCAGGTAAATTCTGGCTAAAAAATATGTACTTTCATGGCTAAAACTCTAAATTAAAAAAAATGATTTGAAAGAAAACTGCTTTAATAATATTATAGTATAAATTAGTGTTATAAACAGACACATACGATTTACTTTGTGTGAATTAAATAGCGATTTCATTATGCACAAAAATATTTTTCGAAATAATGCTGTACAATATTTTTTTTTACCAATATTGAATTTACTTTGGCCTGAAGGCCAGGTCATGTTGTCAGGCCTGACATATTCGGCCTGATTTCCGCCGATCTTGGCCTGATTTGGCCTTGTATTGCCCGCGCCGGATACTATTTGCAGATGAAATGGAAAGCATCGTGCACAGCACATTATTTGCAGTAGTATTAGTGCAGTAAATATTAGGAACTACTTGTGATTTTTAATTCTCTAGCGTTTCTAGACCTATTGTTGAATTGAAAGACACGCATCCTTAACGGCACACAACTTTGTTTGCCAATTTTTATAATCCCCGAGAACAATTGAAAATAAATCAGAAGACTGGAGTTCTCGCCCAATATGAAGTTACAGAATATACTTATGTAGAATAAGAAATGCTTCATTTCAAAATTTCGTTTAAACTTTCTGAAGTTGCTGAAACATACCAAGGAGACAATCTTTCAATTAACTTGATATCAAGTGATGCGATAACAATTTAAACGGCATTAATCCGACGCACAATTATAATTTACGGCAATGCACATTCTTAATGCACATGTAATGAAAATAAAAATAAAAATAAAACTACGCTTACTTTAGATTTTGAACTATCAACATGTGCCCACGCTGGATTCAATATAAGAAAACTAATGAAACCCTTTTTGTAGTTCACATACACCACCCAATTGTAACTAGCTTTCTGCTGCTAAGCCACCAACCTAACTGTATCTTTATTTTTATCGGAATATCCAGCTTCTTTGCTGTTATATTGTGGAAATATTTCTATTTAAACCTTCGTGCTACAAATTGTTTCGCAAATTTATCTCACTTCTCGTGTATCAACGAATGTCAAGTTTACAATTCAAGGGATATATCGAGCCCACCAGCAAAGCCTAACTTGTTCGTCAGTATAATTACCAAATTCCATAGAAAGCATCTTGGTACATATTTTCAGTGGGTTGTTACTGAAAATAGAACGTCACGTTAAACACACAGGCACTTCTAATGCTTTCGTCATAACGAATGCCAATCTTAAGTATATTTGTGACGGATTGCAAACACAAAGCAGTGCATCTTCTCGACGGCATTTACATTAGTTTATGGTATAAGCGCACCGTTAATCAGCAGCACATTCCGAAAAATACTACTTCATCATCTTGAACTAACGATTAATATACGTCAACGGCTATAATGTATTTTTGGCATCCACGTTACTCATCATTTGTTTTGCATTTTTTAAACAAGTTTTCATGTTTGAAAGTGAAACTGGAGGTTGAAATACCCGGCATTATACAAAAAATTTTGCAATTACAGTGTTTGTTACAATCATTTTTTTGTGAAATTCGTTTGTCGGTATTGTAAACGTGGTATATACTAATTTTTTACATTTTCACAAATGAAAACGCTAACTAAAATTCATGCAAAATAATATTCCCACATATATGCATTTTAAACATTTTGATACCCTTTTCACAATTTTCGACATTGGTTACATAACTAATGCCCAAATTACGGCACAATATACAACCCGTTAACAATTCGGCTGAACCGCTTATGCAATTTCGGGCAATTATTCTTGGAAGCCGACAGTTAAATTTTAATTACCAGACATATTTCAAGAGGGCATAACAACTTTACTTGTTTTGTTTTTCAACTTCCAGCCGACATTTCAAGTTGTCATCAAGACTTAAAGTCATTTCGTAATTTCCAATCGTATGGATAGGTGGAAATTTGGTATTGGGTTGTATTATTAACAATGGTGAAACATTCGACTAGTGTGTTGGGAAAAAGATTCTTGAATTCTGCCTGACGAAATATTATGAAGATTAGGAAAAATATAAAAACAGAATAGTTGTTTAATAATGAATGGCTAATAGGTTAATACTATTTATTTCAATATTTCAATCGTTTAAACTTAACATAAAAGCATACTTACGTAATACGTGAAGGTACTTCAAAATTGAAAACACATGTTTTCCTAATTACAAACATCTCTAATTTACAACATACAGTTCAAGTCCAGGAAAACCAGTCAACCTGCGCAGTAAGCTGAGAAGTATGATAGGAAATAAATGTTAAGATCGTTGAACTTGCGCATATTACTGAATACTTTATGCACAATAGTAAAAAATAATCCGTCTGCACTCATCACTATATGTTTTGACATGGGGTGAAAGTTCGATGGTACGGTCTCTAATGATATGCCAAAAATAACGGGGAATGAATAAATATAAGTTAGAAATAAATAAATAAAATATTTCAAAGGAAGCATAGCGATGTTTGATTGCATGCCAGGCCGCTGTTGGATTGACGTGGATACAAGCCCCATGTTACGCCTGTTAGCTTAGACACCTCTAGCTGTATTCTAACTATATTTTTAATTTTTGTTTTACATTATTTAATACAATCAATAAAAATTTAAAAAATGATTCCATTACTGGCACAAATGCAGACTTTATTTTGGTAGTATTTCTCGACAGAAGAAATTGGTATGTTTTTACTGTGATAGGATTGTCACCAGCATTTGAAAATGTTTGTCTTACTAATGTAACACCAGTCCTGTGTTTTTCAGCCGAACAAGAATAAGGATAATGAGTGTCAACTTCCGTTATTGTTTGAAAGTAAATTCTACGTCGAACACAGTAATAAAGTAATATCAGAATCCAAGATTGATTTTACATTAAAAGAGTAGTAACCAGATGCCAAGAAGTGGGTAGCCTCTGTCTGAGGATCATTTTCTGATCTGATGTTCTTGTCCAAAATTTATTTTATAAGCACAAAATCCGAAAATATTCAATAGAAGATTTTGACATTGGGGTCGTCTGTAAATTTTATCAGTCTTAATACTAGCTAGATTCATCAAAGATTCCATCAACGCTAAAAATGTACGACACAGTAGGCTGATAAACGGTAAGAGTAATTTTACGGTCATTGTTAAACCAAGTTCATCTTTGGAGACGTATTGACCAAAATGCAAATTACAACAGCTCATTGGTTCATACGGAAGCGTGTTTGTTGTCTTTCTGAATGCTGAAGGCACTGTTGCAAAACCTGTTCAAACATTCGAGCAATGCTCGAAGAACATGGGTAAAAAATGATGACGATGATGATAATTTGGCAGAACAAAGAGCGCAGGCCGCATGCCATAATAATTTATGGTAAATAACAAGTATTCTTCAATTACGTAATCTTAGAAAGTGTGTACAAAATATGAAACATTTTTTTTATCCCACTTCTGCCGTGCGAAAAATGATTGACGTCAGGATAACCTTTTATGTTTTCAAGAATAAAGTATTTTTTTTATATTCGCGACATGGTGATTTTAATTATGTAAAAAAAGAAACTAAACTTCATGTACGCGATGATACGCACGCCACACGTCTAGAGAGGTTATTGGAAATTTCAAGTTGAGCTATTTTGATGGGGTCGAAGAAAGCAAGAACTATTTGCGGCATACGATACTTTGGTGCACGAAAGCGCTGTTCAGAAATATTTTCAATCTTTTACAGTTGCAACTACCAAAGGTGCGTTTGGTATAACTCTTTTTAGTGGTCAGTAAAGATGCAATTGTAAGGGATTAAAGTCACAGTTACGAGAAAGAATAAACTATTTACTATCAATTCTATCTATTAACTATCAATAGTCAGTAAATAGGAATTAAGCAACTAGCTTCGATGGGATTTTTAGCATGAAAATCCGTGTAATTGGTGGCTGTAAAAACACGACAAAGATATACTAAACTCCGTCTCAAAACTTTGTAAACAGTGACATACAGCCCGTTCGTCCGGAACACACAAATTTAGAAGAATGTACAGAGTACGTGGACAGTTACATGATTTTTAAAACTGCATGGGCTGTATATCACTGTTTATGAGATGAGGTTTATTATTACTAATAATCAATATTACATATTGGAATCGTATTTTGTGACCGTAGATAGCCGACTGGTCGTTTGCACGTTAACAAAAACCATAAAGGATTTTCAAAGTTCTAAACCATCAGGGCCATAATATATTTGCATCATTTTGGAGCATGTGACCATCAGAAGTGCTTCATTCTCTAGGTCGCTTTTACTTAGTTTTGGGGAACCTATCTTAATTTTGGTATATAAGTGCACATATATAAGGCAAATAGCTAAACCAATTTCGGTGATACCAAGGGGACCCCAACGTTCTCGTGAATGAAAACTAGTTTCGAAATTCTGTTTTTGCCAAACAAACACCAGTCACCAGTGGATAAAGATGACCTGTTTTTACCATGTGACTCTACCGCCGGTGTTGCCATCTGAAGGTAACTTTTCGTCGTTTTATGGACCAGTCCTCTAAATTGGTGTATAGGTAGAACTATTTAAGTTAAAAAGTTTAGCATATTTGTTGGTACGGGGGTGACATGTATAGGTGTCATTCAACGGATCCATTGTCTATATGTTAATTAGCCGACTTAATCCATCTGCAATTCCCAAATGAACAGACAAATTAATCGAAAAGTAGCAAAATTCTTCCATGGCACAATTAAAAGATTGAAACTGAATTTGTAAAGTTCTCATGCAAAACTTCAATATTTTAAACAGCCCCTCGATACAACAAAGCTAACGATCACACTCATGCATAACAAAAACGGAACAACTAAATTGAATGCATTTTTTCATTAAAATGCTACGTAAGCACTATGTAGAACTACAAAGCCAACAACGTAATATTTTAGTAAATTGTGATAGAACTATCGACAGGTCGGTTGAGATAGGTCATGTATGTGCGGTATAAAATTGATTATTCTAAGTATTGACAAAGTTTAGCTGGGCTTGGCATACCATTTATCATTGAACAACAAAGCGGTAGATAAATGCATTTAGGAGAAATATTTCACAGGTTTATACTAATTGTATTTGATGAAAAAATAGTGGTCACAGTGAAAAATTGTCGTTAACTGCTAATTATGACTGACTCGTGGAACGACTACAATACGTTCTGGCTAACCAGCAATTAACTGTAAACAAGGTTCAATAATGAAGGAGTACATATTATCAATATATGGATCAGTAACAATATAAAATATGCAATACCATATAACAGTTTAATTTGACACAAACAAACACTCAATTCCAACTGTCACATTTATAGAACATGTTTCAAACACACGTGGTATCATATGAGTAAACGAAACACGACGTGAAATGGAATCGTTATACTAAATTATTAAGAAAGGTAAAACGAATTTTAAAAAACTATTTTCTATTGTAAGTCGGTCTGTTTAATTGTTTGGAAGATTAAGCGCAGGCTTTGGACATACTACGACATTGCAGTATATAGCTGCAACAGTGCATGCATACTTTTTTATAATTAACAACAATTGTGAAATTTTGATCTGGTCTTCTTGCACCTGACGTTTACACATGCACAAATGTCCTTCCTTAATGTATGTAGTGGGAATTAAGCTAACTCATTTGCATACGAACTGAATTATGACAATAATTTGCCTGTTTATGTTCATTAAATGTACTCATAATAAGCCCATTTAACATTTTTGAAGTAGTACTGTTTTTGTTACGAGAATGCGCTAAATACATTTTCCAGTTTAATTTGAGCCGTTCCACCAATTCCAAAATTATATCATCACTGTACACTGCCTTGATGTGGATCTGTTGTATCCAGCTGGACTGAGCTCCCACTACACAAATGTAGGGAGGAAATTAGTTGATGCATCAGGATGAAGGATAACCACATAAAAACTTCGCAATTGCTATTAACTATAAAGAAGCTCGTAAGCAGATCTACCTGTACATAACGTTAGTATGAGTGTATGTCAATCTAGCTGTGAAACTAGAGTAATTTTTTTGTTGAATATGTATCTAGATTTGTATGAGTGACGAAAACTTCTGCCGCCTGTTACAAAAAACCCAAGTCGGTAACTTTACAGCACACTTTATCGGTTATAGCACACTTTACATGGAATCGAACATATTATAGGTTTGCTATAACTTTTGATG
Organism: Callyntrura sp. NNG-2020; assembly: GCA_027744055.1. NCBI lineage: Eukaryota > Metazoa > Arthropoda > Collembola > Entomobryomorpha > Paronellidae > Callyntrura > Callyntrura sp. NNG-2020. The sequence continues at coordinate 9,534 of JAHZNE010004049.1, forward strand.
GTTAAAATTTTGGGGAAAGAGAGCTTTCTTGAAGGCAGGAAATCTTATACTCTGAGGCACAAATAAATCTAAAAATGGTTTCTTAAAATTATGAAACTTCGGGGACGACGCTGAACATTGTTTTTCTGCATGCAGGAACTTTTGTTCTGTGGAGTATCTTGGTTTCCTGCAATCATGGGAGCTCTCTTTTCCCAATTTTTTTTATTATCAAAAGTTATAACAGTCCTCATCAAAGCCGTTTCCATCGACTGTGTATTTTCTGCGTAGCTTAATCGTGCTTGAAAAACCAAGAATTTAACAATTTTACAATTATATTATTTTACATGCAAACATGTTTTCATCCAAGTAAAAATTAGTTTTGATATTGTAAAAAGTCACTATGATCTTTTGCAACTGGAGTAACGTTCTACTTCTTCTTTCGCTAAGCGTAAGCTGACAGTTGTTAAACAATGTTAATAGTGGATGCTGGCACCTGATTTGTTCTGAAGTTGTTCTACTTTTTAGGACGAATCAGGGAAGGGTTTTATTAAAACTTTGCAGTCATATTTATCTTTAACGATTTCAGCTTTGTTAATTCTTTAGTTTCGTTTTTTAGTAACTTCCATAGTCCACCGTGGCAATCTGAAATGAATGTTTATTCTATATGCACACAGCGTGAGTTAATTTAAGTGAGTATTAATAACAATGCATATTCAGGGAAAGACAACGTACGACAATCCGATGAAATTTTTAACCTGATTGCATTGGGTAAAGAGTAATCATAAAAGGAACATTGCCATAATCTGCAATGACACAAAGTAATGAACCACTTTATTTTTCTTGGCACTTGTTTTTACGCTCAAAATCCAGGGGGGAGGGGGAATATGTCAGTATGTCAGTAGCAACATATATTAATCCAGATCAGCCACCCATGAACAACATGTAAAGTTAAAGAAGTGTGGTTGGATTCTTTGAAATCAAATTTCAACAAATGATGTGTTCGTGGCTGCCGATAAAGTAAGTGTACATAAATATCGGCACTTAAAAAATAGGATATTGAAAATTGTTATAAAATACAACTAAGGTATGTTTACCTTAATAGGCAACTGCTGTCTGTAGAAGATTAACGGGGTGTAACTAGAGGTAAAAAATCGTTTTAAATATTCCGTTTCGCATTTTCAAAATGATGTATCTTTACCTACTGACCTTAGTAACTTTTAATGCTGACCTTCAAAAATGCAGCACCAAGTGATTGGAAAATATATTTATTCCAGCGATAAAAAATATTGCAAAGTTTGTCTAAAATCAATGTCATTGAAATGTGTCAACCAGATACCACTTCCCAAAGTGTATTATTTAAAATTGCCAGCATATTTGGACTACTCTAAGAAGCATAAGGTAAAAAACATGAGTAACTTTGCAGAGATGGATTTACTCCTTCTTAAAAGGGCTACAAGGGTCAACCAATAGGTATTTAACTTACTCTCCAACAGTGTTAAAAATTTACGGAAACCCAACTTCAATCTGAGTTAACGTCTTCAAGTGGCAATCAAAACAGTATTTATATTATATACTGACGTACATAAATAAAGTTTAGCCCTCTCGGGTGCATAAATATAAAATGCAACACATGAAATCCATCATCGTTGTATCTTTATTTATTTTCACAAACAGTGACGTCAAGTGATATGGTGCTAGCGATGCTTGATGCTAGTAACAGTGACTACGACCACGTCAACGCCGGATTACAAGCAGCTTCAGTAACTGCTTGCCATAAAGAGCAGTGGCGACGATAGCTTATAAGACTAAGACATGACAACTCCCTCCAGGGGACGACCAAGAAAGTTCATCGTCAAACTTAGCCGAGCTATTTATCATACCATCTGATTAAAGGAAACTGCTTTCCAAAATTCGAAGTAGTTTTTGAGTTATTTAGTTCACAAGACACGCGGACGCAAACACGCACGCACGCAATCAAAGACAGAGATCTGGATGTCGTTACAAGTAAGGCCAAATAAAATGTCATGAAATAAAAAACGCAATTGTTTTAATGCTCATGCCATCCTCCTCCAGAAGATATCAATCAGGGTTTTGCACCTTTCTCGTTTTATGCATATTAATGGAATTTTGTAACAGCCTGCTTTCCATTTACTGTAAGTCGTCTACCTACATGTCAATGTATTGGAAGTATTAGCTAGCAAAACACATAGACGTGGCCGTATGACGAACGTCATCGATTCTCTATTCTTTGACTGTCACAGCAAGCACTCTAATCATCAAACATGCAATAATTGCATTCAATGATGATGACATTCGATCAAGTTCCGTGAAGTCGCATGACGTTCCCCTTTTATTTCGCATGGTAAATCCCATAAGCAATTTTAGGAAATTTCATTTATTGAAGCATATAAATGGTACATTTTGCTAGATGTTTTATTCCAAAAAATACTGTTACTATTTATTTATTCCTTGTTGCAAATTATCATATACTTAATTAATAATGCGTAAATTGTTTTTGTTGATACCATTAAAATAAATCAAAGAACCTCCATAGTTTCATCGTCCCGCAAGTTTTATAGTCATTGTGAACTTCGTAGTATTTGAATATCATATTTACAAAGTTGTCATTAGTTTTGACAATATCTGTTTTTGTATCGGAATATTGTTCGTGCAGTGTGGTAGATACAGTGCTAGCATGCACGTTAATATATTTATACAAAGTGCAATACAATGAAAGAATTAAAATAATGCCTACTAACACCCAAAAATGTACACCGTGACAATACGTGCAACGCAAAAGTTGTTTGGATTTGTCAACGACATTTCTTATAACACCAGGATTTGGTAATTCAACTTCTGTTTTGGTATTGGTGTTACGGTGTGTATAGATATTGATATCCGAAGTAGTTTCAAGTTGCTGTGACCTCAGCCGTGCTGGATCATCTGTAGACATCGATGTCGCTACTACATAATTTAGGTGATATTTCTCAAGATGGAGATTGCATGGCTGAGTCAAATTTTTTGTCAACTTATCCACTGCACCATTTAGACCGCATTTTTTCAGCGTGTCAAATAAGCACTTGAATGAAGCTTGATCTGATTCCAGCGCTTTGCAATGGTACAATGTCAGCTCGAACACAAATGATTGGCTTGATGCTTCCCGTTAGTAATTACATTCTCCAATACTCTCTATCTTCAAGTGTAATTCTTAAATTCCGTGCAATATCATCCCATTTTGTCGTGAGCAATGTCAGAAAGGTTGTGTTATTGTCTAGTATTTTCATAATTTGGTTAATGTCTGAACGGAGATTAAATAAATTAAATTAAACAATGGTAAAACGAGCTACCGCGTAAATTATTTGAACTTTTTAAATGAGATAAATATAAATGTCGTATGACTCACCACTCCCTTGCAAGGTATCATTGATATCCATGACAATTTAGTTGTATTTCTTCACGTTTTTGTATTTGAATGAAATTGGACAACAATAATAATTTGTCCGTTGCTCGAATAATATGAATCGACTTATTAGAACGCATTCGGCATCACAGATAACTTCCACAAAGTGTAAACTGAATGACATAGTTTGATAAGATAAGAGGGCACCAGCAAACTTTTTGAGTGTTTACAATACAAAACGATTCAGATAACAAGATTTAGGCCAACCGACCAGTAGCTACGCCAAACGTAACATCATACTATAATTGGCTATTTTTTTAGGTTCTACGTTGATCGTCTAAAAGTATAATTTCACAGGGTTTTCTACTTATGCATAAAAGTCAAAGATTCCTTTGCATCATCTGTAAGCGGTGGATGTACCTGTTGTAAACTTTCTGTTGAATCTGATAGTAATCTATATATTATTACTAATAAATTAACCGGCCCATCCAGCCGAGGTGCTAAGCTATCTATCTTGGCTACCTTAGGTCTGGGGTTCGAATCGAGGTGGGGCCGGACAGTAAAAAATTGCTCTGTGTCTTTTCTGGGG
>JAHZNE010004050.1:0-11906 GCA_027744055.1 Callyntrura sp. NNG-2020
ATTTATTTGAAGTTGTGTTTGAGGTTCTAGATGCTCCATGACGTTTAGCTTCTTCGGAGATTTCAGTTTTCTATAATAATTACAATTAAATTAATTATTATATTGATGACAGTATGACAGCAATCTGAATTCGCATAAGTTACATATACACGTAGTAACAATGGATGAATGGAGATTACCTCAATATCTAAGATTTCCTCGAACCATTCAAAAAAGCTTTTGGAACCGTCAACGATCTATTACAAAGAATTAAAGAATTATTGCATCCATCCATATGCATAATAATTAAAATGTGTGGTATTAGTAGTCTTACGGGAAATGCAACTATTCCAGGCTCCACGTGAACATGGTTTTTCCTTTTAACAACAAAATTGGTTACAAATGTTAGTCGTGAAATTCTGCATACACCATATTGTTGCACCAATCAAGGGAACAGCTTCTTAAATGATGACAGTGTAATGGTATTGGACTTTCTTACCTGATGTATTCTTCCATTTTTTTGTACACCTTTTCATGTGTATTTATTAGCTGCGCATCAAAGCAAAGGCTTTTGAATAATTTTATTTATAAATTTTAAATTTGTTCAATGAAAAGTGTTGATGTTGCGCTTTACCAGTAAAAATTCGGTAAGCTCCCGAACTTCTCCGTCCCAAATATACCTAAAGGCGTGTTTAATATGACACATGTATAAGATGTATACGTTTGATAACAAATCTGGAATGTTTTTAGTCAAGTCTAACAAAGAGTAAAATCGACACCACACTCACGTAGAAATGATGTTGGGTACAATGTTGACGGTGGCTGCGAGTTTTTCCTCAACCAGTCCCCTGAATAACATAAAAGTTGTTTCATTTACTGACCATTACACTGGTTTTATGTGGCCGTTGTGTGACTTACCTGGCAAATTTACGGGCTTGTTCAAGGTTGGGAACTGTAGCCGTCACTGCACGGAATGGAAGATGTTGGGCATCATCCGAGAATAAAATCATTTCACTGGGTCCGTCATGACCAAGTACAGATGGGGCAATATGAAATGTCAGTATCAGAATCTTCAAGACCGAAAAGTTTCCATGTTTGGCCATGTTGATTGCTTACGTACAAGTTGCTACCGTTACACTATAAGCACATATACAGTAAATTGTTCTAACAGAATGCAAATGGCTATGATGGGTTAATACGCAACACAGCGTATTTCAAAATTCTTTGGTATTTTTGTTTTCCGTAATATTAAAACTAGCAATTAGCTTTCTCATCCTACTTGGTATAAATAATGAATATTAGTAAGTAACGTTTTGTACGTACGATCGACTGGCTACTAAACCAGTGGTTACCGCCAAGGTAACTAGAGTATATAGGGTTACCGCAGGGAATATAACAGTTTTCCGATTCCAACAACAATTAATTTTTTTTATTTCTTTGGAGCGGCGTCGTTTATCTGCGTGTTTACGCAAGACTGACGACGGAAGTGGCCACACTGGCTTAAGTTACGGGACGGGAAGTGACGGGATACTGCTGTTATCGGAGACAAATCCAGAAAGTATTTAATAACCTCAATATGTCACACGTCCTGTTCTAACTTGGGCAACCAAAACCACCTCATTACTGACTGAAGGTCTCTTGCGTTTTAATTTTACGAAGTCCTAGGCAGCTGATACGAATAAGCTGATATCGCACATTTGAATGAAGTCGACAAAATATTTAGTTAATAACGGGCCCATGCCGAGCGTGTGGCTATATATGACGTTTCACGGTTGCCAACTAGCCACACACAGAGGCCCTACTTGTGCAGCAGCAAAATTGGATTGGAAAGGGTTGCATTGCAGAAACTTTTCAAACATAATGGAAGCCACAAATTTCAAATTGCAGTCAGGGTTTACGTTTCACTGGAGAACAACGCGAAAAAGTATGCCAACAAAATGTCATCAGGTTTGTGGTAGTGGATGGTTTAAACCTAAGAGCTTTGAAACAGTTTACATCGAAGAACAATTTATTACCTTGCAGCCTTGCAGCAGCCAATGTGATCTTCGGTCTATCGTACGCACAAAAGTTACTTTTCAAATGAACATTTGTATAAGTAACATGAAAGCTACTTCTACGCTGGTATAACTTCCACAAAAAAAATAAATAAATGAATTTTGAAACACTTTATATTCGTAATAGAAACTACATTGAAAAAGCAAGTCTGTAGCCACTAGCCATTATTTTTCGCAGTATCTACTACGTGGGATGATGATATGATCGGTGTGCTTTCAATGGTATACCTGTCGTATGCCAATGCAATGTGAACAGAACTGCGTATAGTTTTCGTGATAAGTGTAATTGTTACTGTTAATGTTACCAATGCCATTGCCGGTGCTATTGAGGATGAAAACAGGAGGTATACTGACTGCTAGTAGTTGAGCCAGACAAATAAAATAAATTCCATGGAATGTTTTTAACGACAATCACTTCCTCATTGATTTATTGTTTTAATGCGGCGGGTTTTGGCTACAAAGACAAAGTTGATCAAACGAATTTATTACAAATATCCACAAAGATGCCGATAAATAACGTAATAAATGCATCATGGTGAACTAAGGCAAAGATCAGTTTGAATCTAATTCAGAAGGAGTGGGCGGAGGAAGTGCTAGCTGCAGTTGAAAAATGATAACCACATAAGAGAGTAACAGTGATATCGTCTGAAACGTTAAAACAAACATTAATTATTTTGAGGACAACTGCTTTAAAAGCTATTTGTCATGCATTTTCCAAGTATTTCTGCCAAAATAGGGTTAAATTCTTATTTGACAAAATTTACCCCTGCAGCAAGTCGGCGATCCACATCAAAAAATCCCAACCCGGAAAGCGTCCATTCCCACGACAGCACTGCTGCTACCACATCCCTCATATTATTTTTTGAACCCGAACCCATGAAGGCGCGTTGCACTTGAGATTTGCCTTTTTCAAACTGTTTCATGAATTTAGTTGAAACTTGAAACGGTAATAAATACCCCGTACATAGAGTATTAAATATTTAAGCAAACTTACTGTAACTTGAATCCGATGTCCAACTTGAAGTAGACACAAGTGCACTGCTACTTTGATCAATACAGCAATGTCGTTTACAAGAAATGCTCCTTGATGGCCAATAACCACCACGCTAGAAACTGCACCAATCAACTCCACCGTGGTGGTAACCATCAATACAAAAACAAATGGGGATATTAACTTCCCAACAGAATCAAAAAGGTCAACCATATCGTAGAATTTATTCACAATGTCCTGCCGGCTTTGGGGGTGACAGGCAACGTCAGTGTTTTTATCCTTTGATGCCGTACCTGTTTCGAGGCGAGGTTTGCTAACGTGAACATACCTTCTGAATTCCTTTTCCAAGTCCATTAAGCTTCCGGGGTACAGCATTGTCAACGGCGTTTTTTCTCCACTTGTGTCGATATTCGGTCTTCTAAGATAAGTTTCAAAATCGTTACAAAACTCTTTAAATACTCTTAAAATTGCTCGAGCAAGAGTAATAACCAGGACGAATGGGACAGTGTCACTGAGTCCAATGGGAATGATACCCAGAATGGCAACCAAGGCCCCGTATCCAGATGCCCCAAAAATGTTCAGCATGTAATTTTCTCGGTACTCCACCAGTTGAACTAAAATCGCTGTAGAATTCCACGCAACGACGATAACGCAAACATAAGACAGTCCAATAATGACACAATCAAACGCTTTCAAGTTTCGTTTTAACACGTTGCCATCTTTCATGGGGTAGTAATACAGTCGACTGAACACGCAACTAAGTTTCTTGGCGTTGACAATGAAAACAAATCTAGTAATAAAATAAAATAAAACGCGACTGTGGGATTCGATTTGGGCAATGTATTTTCCCAAGCGATTAGTTTCCGTTTGCTCTACAAAATCACTGTAGTTGACGGCCATGTCGGTGAGAAGGAACAAAACAGTGATAAGCATTCCAAATGATAACAAGGAGGAAAAGGAAACCCACGAGGTGAATCTTGGAATACCCCATGGCTTGTCTAAAAGAATGAGTCCAGTTGCCCACCCGATCACAGAGGTGAAGCGGAGGATAGTCAACCTTTGGAAAAATTTTAGAACCATGACGGATGTACACAAGAGACCCATAACGTAAGTGACAACAAAGGGTCCGCATACTAGAATTGCAAAGCGGCAACTGCTGTTGGTTGTAAATGCCAAGCTGAAGAAATAATGACAAACTGGAAACGTACATGCATTTGCGAAGAATGTCTTCCGAAGCATCAAAAGTCGTTATTTATCTCAATTGTACAACTTTGTAATTCACATTCACATATGAGTGACATCTTTTCTTTTCCAACTGTGTGGGTGAGTAGATAATGCTATCAACTCGGTACTCCCGAGTCTGGTGTCTGGAGAGGAAGATACTTCATTTAGGTTTGTCACGCAAGTCGTATTAGGAGAACAAATAAGACAATAATTCAAGATGTCATGTGTCATTGACTTCCAAGTTAACTATATAAACCCAGCCAGCAGGTAACTAATACCAGAGTTTCAAATTATTCTTAGAGCGTCCGTCATAACGGGAAACACGTCCGACGTCTCCCTTCATGATGTTTAAAATATGACTCCGATACGATGATTTATGCGAGGGCCAATTGCAGTTGAAAAATGATCACAACATAAAATAGCAGGAATGAAATGGTCTGTCAAATAGAAAAAAAACGTCATTTATTTTTTTACACCAATTTTTTTATCACGAGGTAATGTAACGGTACTGATATTATTCCAATAGTCATGCTAGCATTACCCCTGCAGCGAGTCGGCGATCCACATAAAAGAATCCCATTCCGGATAATTTCCAGTTCCATGAAAAGTAACGCTGTCGTTACAACTTTTGCATCATGTTGCGTAGAGGACTGAATGAGTGCTTTTCGGATTCTTGATTTCTCTTTCTTGAGCTAATTCATAGCCAAATAAGTATAAATCTTCAAAATAATACATATATGTAAATGGAGGTAAATGCGGTATAAGAGCAAAAATTACCGTGGTTTGAATCTGATGACCAACTTGAAGTAAACATAAAAGGTGAACCAATATTTTGACAAGTATCGCACCATCTTTAACGAGAAGTAATCCGGTATGACCAATAACCAGTACGGCGGAAATCGTCCTCACCAATTCGGTGATGGCGGTCACCATCAGGACAAACACTAACGGGGAGATCACTTTGTCAGCATGGTGGAAGATGTCTGTCATATAATAAAACTTGTTTATGATTTGCTGATTATTGGGAGGAGGGTACACTGTGCGGCTTCTAATGTCAGGGGACGGTGTTGCTGTCCTCACTGGGGAATCAGGCTGCAGTGTAGATGCGGTGTTTAACTCACCAGATAGGTGGTTGCAAGATACTACATTTATGGTAACATTTGGAACGTTTAAAAGGTGCGTTTCCAGGTCCTCACAAAATTCAAAATATATCTGTAAAATAGCTCGTACTGTGGTTATGACAAGAGCAAACGCTACGCTGTCACTGACGCCAATGGGGAAAAGGGCGAAAACGGCCAAAAGGACACCATATCCTACTGGTCCAAAAATATTCAGCAGGAAACTATGTCGGTGCTTGAGTACTGCTATAAAAATTTTCGCACCACTGCAGACAGCTAATAAATACACAGATGTATGATACAGAAATGAGGAGACAATCAACAGGTACCGGATTCCTATTCAAAATGTTTCTCTTCCTCCCAGGGAATTTGTGTAATCTGCCGTATACATTTACCAGCTTTTTGGCGTTTACAAGAAACGTTACTCTGATTACAAAATAAAAAATGACTCGAAGTGTAGACTCAATTTTGGTAAGGTATATGCCCAAAACACTGATTTCGGCTTGTCCCACAAAGTCGTGGTAGTTTGAAACCAACTCGGTGATGAGAAACGAAACTGTTGTGAGTGTTCCCAAAGAAATGCAGGTGGAGAGGGAGAACCACTTCGTGAATCTCGGAATGCCCCAGGGTTTGTCCATAAGTAGGAGCCCTGTGAGCCATCCCACGAACAAGGTGAACCGCAGATACATTTTTCAATTTAGTCGCAACAGGAAAATAGTTGGCACACCAAAAGTTTTAGAAGGCCGCCGAGTGAATTTAAGAAATTATTTTTAACGAATCCATTAAGCACTCTCCATACATTTAGTGATGCAGTCGAGCATTATCTAAACCAAGATTGGGGCTGCAATTAATTTTATTTGCAGAAGTTTTCGCACGAGGAACATGAAGGTCACATGGAAGACAAGCGATGGCGATCTTACGTTGCATTTATTATTGTATAACGGAATGAGACGTAGCACAATAAATTTGGTCTGGAAAATTCGATCCCATATACCATCACCATTACAGGCAACAAGTCCGTCATTATTTATTTGCCATACCACTTCTCCTTCTTCAAAAATGTACAAAAGCCATACTACAGTTACACGTATAAAAAGCGAGACTTTTTCCATTTGCGCAATTAAGTCGTACCATCAAATTTGTCCATGCATCGTTACTACCCGTCAAGCTTACTTAAGCATGAATTTGAGGCATTTAATCAAAGTGTCATCGGTCTGGCTGGAATGGAAGGTAAACATATAAACGGAGCGTAAAATTTTATTGTAGATCGATGTCTCTAGCGTTTAGCTTTTCAGTTACAGTTACATAAAGCAACGAATACCTATTGCAAATTAGCAATACTAATTGTCTACGGCCAGTGTGCACTTTAGCGCTTTGCATTTTATACCAGTTCCTTTCTACGTTTACCGGGAAATATGAAATTAAAGTTTTTGAAAACCATCTGTGTGGTAGGGTTACTTATTTTTGCACAAACGTTGGAATGTTCTCCCCAAAGCGCAACTGATCGGGAAGGATGGGAAATATTAGAAAGCACATTTTTCCAGTTGCTTGAATTTAATCGACAGTTTCAACCCGACCCTGTCACTATTCGCTACGCAACAGTAGACAACGACAGTTTTACTGGTAATGACCTAGCTAATAATTTGATCAGCATTGCCGTCGATACTGAGACAAACAAAAAGTACATTTCTCCGTATGGAATTCTCACGGGAAATAAAAAGCCGCTTATGGATAGCCCCGACCCAAACAGCCTGACCACTGGGGGAATTAGAGGGAAAATTGAGACATTCCGTTACATCATAGTTATGTGCATTTTACACTCTCAACATGTTTCGGCGGCGGTTACACTGGTGGAGAATTCTGTCAGCAAAAGACAGGATAGGACCATTTTCATCGTTCAAAATATGGAAATTATTGAGAAGCTCTCGACTTTGGAGATTATTAAAGGACTTCGGGATAAATACTTTCTTTCCTTGGGGAGTACAACCCCAGAAATTTTTACAAATCCGTTGATATTCAATAAACGAGAGGAGGCTGCTTTGGTATTGTTTTCTTCAGTGAAACATCTGCCTGTTCGAAAAGCAATGGGAGGCTTGCTTCGTGGTCGGCACTTAAAAACTGGCCAATCAGAAGTTTTTCACTGGGCGTATCTCGAGCAAAATGAAAGTTCTAATGGCTCCGCTGTTTTTACCGGTAGCTTTATTCGCGTTCAACAAGAGTCCATGAAAAGATTCAACTACACGCTGCATATCGAAAAAATGGAATCATACGCCGAAATCAAAGATGGCAAGTGGATAGGAACGGCAGGCTGTGTACTCAATGGGGACTGTGATCTCGCAATTTGCCTAAGTCCGGAGTACGTGTGGGGGTCGCAGATGGAATACTCTCCGTGGATAGACACGGCGAAATTGATATATTGGGTAAATTACCCCCGAAAAGATCCTAAATGGTACGGATTTTTAATGCCTTACTCTCATCCCGCGTGGGCGGGTATATTTCTCACGTTTTTGACATTCTGTGCATCTCTACTGACGATTATGTACACCAAAGAAAATTACCACTGGACGGAAGATGGTCTCCAAATCGGAATACTTTTACCTTATGCTGTGCTCCTGGAGCAGGGAGTTTCCACAGGGTCACACGGCATCATTAAACTACTTACGGGATTATGGCTCCTGGCAGCAATCGTGATCGGCACCGGCTACAAATCCACCCTTCGCAATAATCTCCTATTTCCCCCAGAAGATCTTGTACCCCTTACACATCCTGAATTAGCGGAAAGGTCGGATTACAAGTCTACTCTGTACAGTTTTGGAGAACTTGAGGTGGAGCATTTCAGAAACTCTACAGACGTTCACATTCAACGGATTTATCACCGTCTTCAAATAACCGGAGACCGTGTCAAATGTTTACACAACGTGGTTCTAAACTACAAGCACACCTGCAGTAGCTGGTATCCTCCTTCCGCCATGCTGATAGCCCAATATTTAACCCTCAGCACACTTTTCGAACCTCTTGCTCAAAGTAAAGATCACATTGCCCTATCCTACATGACCTTAGCCTTCCCTAAAGATTCTATTTTAGTGGACTCCTTTTCTCCCATAATTTCTGCAATCTCCGAAGCCGGAATTTATCTTCAGTTGGCTGCCGAGGAAACGGCAAAGTTGAGAAAAGCTGGAACTCACTATTGGAAAAACGTGCCAGCGGAGGAGAAACAGAACTCTCCCATTTACCGGGTACTAAAACAACAATTAATAGCAAAAGGGGCCAGCGACGCAAAACCGTTAACTCTGGACAGTCTTTCAGTGGTTCTTCTTTTCGTGCCTCTAGGGGGCGTCATGGCAACTGTAGGATACCTTTTAGAAAGAAAGAGGTTTCATTTACACAATAAAAACAAGGGTCTCCTCCCTGTTGTGATAACATGGTAACATTGAAAAACAAATTTTAAAAAATCTTGACTAGTTTTACTTCCACTTTCGTTTAACAATTTTTAACACCAAGCGTGCTTATCTACTATCTGTAAAGTATACAAGCTTTTCCATAAAATTGGTAACTTTATTTTTTAGCGCTTCAACATTCAGGTAAATAATTATTGTACGTTACACTATATAAGAATACAAGATAAATAACTTAATGTAGCATTATTTAATTAGCGCAGCGCGTAACAAAAGACAAATGAGTTAATGCGGTAAGTAAATAGTAAATACGAGATGTACTATGTAGAATGTCGTAAACACACGATTTTACAGTAACAGTTACAAAACAGTAATAATAGTCACTACCTACGGAAGTTTTGGCTAGTGTACAATTTTTTTGTTCGGCAGAAAGTTATTTGGCTCATTTGCATCAACACCTCCGCCGTTTTAGCAACTTGCAGTTGCCTATGTATACAGTGTATAATATACAGTTCATATATGTACTCTACTCGGTACAGTTGAGGTACCTACCTAGTCTTTTTAGAGATTCTGAATATTTTCTGTGATATCAAGCATTGAAATAGATAAATAATTTAGGCAATGTACAAGCTCACATTCGTTCATTAAAGCTGAATTGAAAAAAATGTGTAAAAATCACTCATTCCCGCCACCATCCTCATCGTTACTGGCCACTGAGTCAGAACTGTCTCCCTTCTTTGCTCTTTTTCGTTGAGACTTTTCTTCGCTTTCTGCGTCTGCAACTGATTCTGTCGATGATTTCTTAGCATCCTCCTCCGGTTCGTCTTCAGCTGGGAGGGCAAAAGAGACACGTTTTGAACTAACGTCTGCTGGTTCTTCGTCTTCTTCCTCGTCCTCTTCTTCTTCATCCTCCTCCTCCTCCTCTTCAATTTCTTCGTCCTTTGAAGTTTTCGAAATGCTGTCGGCACTAGTTTTTGCTTCATCTTCCTCCTCCTCTTCGTCTTCTTCGGGGGTCTTTGAGGGACTAGGACTTTTTGAGCCGGATTGCTTTTGCACATGTTCCGACGACGAAGACGCAGAAGATTGTCTGCTACTCTTGCTTGCTGTTGTTTCCACGTTTGTTCGGGTGACTTTCTTTTCCGTTTCGACTGGGTCATCAGGTACAAAGGCCTGATTTTGAAAGTACTTTCGGATTTCTACAGGATTGCGTTTCATTAGGGCCCGTAAATCCTCAGTAGGCAGTCTCGACAGTTCTTGGGCATTCTTGGCACAGACTGGTGCCAACGGTCGATTCTGAGGAGACATGAGCCAAACGTCGGTGGAAGGAACCTTTCTTCCCATTATTTTTTGGATTTCGCGATGTGTCACGCGACAGAAGTCGTCCAATGGCTGAAGAAGCACACATGCAATAACAATTATCTCGACAATTTATGATCAGATTTATTATTAAATTAAAATAAAAATCAATCCTAACCAAATCGTTGCTGTCTCTTCCAAACGGGTTCTCAATCTCCCACCCAATTTCCAGTACACCCAACAAACAAAACGCTGCTAACGAAGACGCAAACGCTGTTCCCCATCCTAACGCCTCCACTAGTTGTGGTGGTAATGTCATCAAGTAAATCCAGGTTGCGTGATGTAAATGCACCGAGTATGCCAGCGGAATTGGCGTCCTTAAAATTCGCTCAAAACCAGTTAAACAGTCCACAAGGGAATTTAAGGCTGAAAAATATTAAAAATTATCGAATTCAAAATTAAAATACACATTTCTCATTGAGAAGCATAAAATACATTTTTAACATTTGTGCATTACCTACCATTATTCAGTGGGGCAAGCAGAGACGGATCTACCAAATTTCTCGCGTTTGCATTTTTTATAAAGGAAGCCAACAGATATGAAAGCTCCATCGGGATATTTGTTGGCGTCTCTTCCTCGTACGCCATAAAGGCATACCGTTTGGTGGTGTAGCATTTTCTACACAATACAAAGCCAACTGCTTCCGGGTGCTCCTCTGCCTCTTTTCCCAGGCGCTTTCTGCTGCTACTCTTTTTATGCCTGCATTGGCAGTCCACATTGTAAAATTTTGGAACATGTCGAAGTAGCTGTTTTAAATCAGCATCCTCGTACGAATACTCTCCCCGAAGATAATTGCGCGTTGCGTAGGAAAATGCTGAAAGAATATTCAGAGCGGACACCTTTTCCACCAGCACTCTCGAAGCTTCGTCTCCTTCCTCGGGTTCTTTAATACCAACCCAAATGTTTCGAGTAAGATTACGGATGGCGGTGGTCATGGAGGACCAGAGCTTTCTTGCTTCCCAATATCTGCAAGCAGATGCATTACATTAAAAGTTGACATTTTAATTAAATCATAGACCCCGCGTACTAATTGGATTGCATTATACGCTGTGAACACACGGATGATAGCTAAATAAATATTAATTAGGAAGGAAGGTTGGGCGAATAGCACATGCCACAGAATAAATTTGTCACGCCCAAACTTTGAGAGTTGACAGCCTTTCAACAGTTTGTCGAGTTCGTTTACTTTAAGAAATACATACATACTAAGTTACAATATTACAAAAATTGCAACTTTGATGCACTCGGTGCCAGTAATGTTGGATGTGACGTATTATTATTTTTAAACCTCCTGGAACGCATGAGTTGTCAAGAGAGCATTGCTCTCACAAAATATGCCGACATCGTGCGCTAACATTTTAATTATTAAAGATTTTCTTGAAGCGGTGTCCTTATTATCACCATGTCTTCGTTCCTCATTAAAATACTATGTATTTTCCCATTTAAAAATATTTAGATCACTAATTGCTATTTACAAGGAGTAGTAGTGCAAATATGATAATTTTTTTTACAAAAAATGTTTGTATTTTCTGTTTTAGATTTGAATGCAAGCACTTTAATGTGAAATTGTATCAGATAACAATTGAAATAAAACTAATCTTTCTATCTATCTATATATCCAATTTTACACAGAAATTGTCATATTTCGGGTAAATAAAGACAACTAATTTGACATCCCTAGAAAGAACGCATAACGCTCGTAGAAACATCGGCGTAAATGATTAATTATTGTGGGCAAAAAACTTGGAACATGTACTTCTTTTTATGCGGTCCTTTAATTATAATGCT
>JAHZNE010004051.1:0-21370 GCA_027744055.1 Callyntrura sp. NNG-2020
CTTTTTAAGCACCTTTTTCAATGATTTTAAGGGCATAAATACCTACCTATTTTGCATGTTATAGGCACCTACAATTCGACGGTATAGTCATCAATCATCATCGTATCAGTAACAAACAACACAGCAACTTGTACGGGTATACACGACGTAGACGACGACGACTGACTGCGTGATTCGTTTACACACAGTTAGTTTGCTGCGGTGCTTTTAAAAAAATTCAATGATTCGAGAAAAGGAATGCATAATTTTTGTTGTTGACTGACTGAGAGTGAGAGAGAGAGAGGGAGAGCATTTTGCCTTTGTGTCTTTCTGTGAGAAATAGTGATATTACAGATCGGTTGCGTGCATGCCATCTTTTCTTGAAGAAGAGGATGACGGTTATGCTTGAAGTCGTCGTCGTAATGCTTGATTTAATGCGTAGAATCGTCGAATCAAAGAGTTAATTTAATTATACTATAGCAATGTATGGTTAGGTGTATAATAGACTTGAGCTAAATAGGATGTCTCTTATATATCTCATCGTCTAATAAAAAAGAGCAGCTGTCAACGAATTGTGTTTTTGCGCCGTTAATATGCAGAAGAATGTACAAAAAAATATGAGAGCACATTCATATAACATGTATATTACGTATACTGCTCGTATCCAGTTTCAAACAGCAAATTCCTGGGTTTGCTAACTTGGCTGTTTTCTACGTTGGAATTCATTTACTCGGTTTATTATTATTGCTCCTTCTCTGCTGTGACTAGACCCCAGTGTGGTATTTTGGTACGCTTATTTTGCCAACTCTCTGAATTGGCGAAATAGCTCTTTTAAAAATGAACGCGCACTCTTAATGGCAAATTATCGATTTTACTAGGAACTGTTTGTTTACTCGAGGTGTGTCATGTTTGTATGATCCATTTTTAATCTTGTCATTGGCATGTTCGCCTACTTTACCGACGAACTGTGAGTCACTCGTAGCGGCGGGTTCTGCGAAAAGGTCAGCAGGATTGATTCATTCCCTTTCATCCGGCTGCATAGCTAATAACTATAGGCAATATGGGCGTGTTGCATACATAATAAGCTTGAATACCTAAATGTTTATCTTTGCTATGTTAGGTGGAATGTACCCGTCAGACTGCTTTGTCCTATTTCAAAGCATTTTTGTTTTGATGTGTTTTCCTTTTGCCCTGGGAAAAATGCTTCGTGAGGTGAAAATCTAGCCAAACAAATGCAAAATATAGAATGACAGGAAATGGATACGCGAAAATTTAAAAATACACGTGCATTCAAAAGATATGGGATTGAAAGTAAAACTAGATAAAAATAAAAGAAAGTCGGAGAGAAAATAAAAGTTATTTTAAAAAGATAAAGGGAGATTGAATGACGACCGCGTACAGTCGGTCGTACGTATGGTCGGATTTAACTTTTTATGTGGGCGTTTTCCTCGTGTGTCCTAAAGAACACTACATCTCGACCAGCATACACACACGTCCTCCTCCACCACCATCAAGCGCATCACATAATATCCTTCGTTCTTCCCTACTCCAACTCTTCCTCCCACCCAAGCAGATGGTAAAAAAGAACACATCGTTCAGTATTGTGTGTGGAATGGAAACGAAGATAAATTTAGCTGGTAGGTACTGAATTCTTGCGGTGGAAGTGGGAGGTAGGTGGTGAACCTAGTAGTACATTAAATTGATGAAACTTGTGGTTTTCATCATGGAATTGTACTGGATGATGGGGACTGTTGTAACATAAAACCTGATGCCACACGTACCGCCATTGTCACTTCACTCGACCGCCATTATAACCATCATGTTACTTACAATACCCTAAAAACGACGTGTCCTTTTGTGTCTTTTTACGTTGTCCTTTTTTGCAAACCTGACATTATTATTACTTTAAGACTGTGAGACACGAAATGAAGGTGAAAATTGATCTTCTCCTTTTAACAATTTCCCCTGTTCCTTTTAGTCCATATCTTCATCACTGTCAGAAGTACTGCGCGTAATTGTTGTTTCTTGACACGAAAGACGGGGGAGAGAGGGGTGAGTAGGAAAATAATAATAGGAAGGGAAGTGGCAGATGTAGCCTTGGAATGGCGTGGTGAAAGTAAAACTAACTGCTATATAATTACTATAAGGTTTTATATTTAGCGCAAATCCACTTCCTCTCCCATTGCCTCCATTACCGTGTTTGTGCTGAGGAAGTACAGAAAGAAAGGGAATTGCATTTTTTGCGTAGTAGCTTTTTTGTTTTTGTCATAATGTTTATATTTGCTTGCAGGTAGGTATGCAATGTGTGGCGAGTAGTGGAGGGAAGCAGCCGAAGCAGGGCAGGAGAAGAAAAATAAAACGGGTTGTAGGTAGCTAGGTCGAGAATGAAGGACAGGTGGTGTTTTTCTACAACTTTATCGGATATAAGGTTGTTTTTCCTTGTGGCTTTTTATTGGATTATTTGAGTAAAACCCATACAAATATAGAGCCATCGTGCAAATTATATGCTGGCACTGTGTAGTCGAGCAAAACAAGCAATGAGGAAAAGAAGGGTCTCCTTGTTGCTGTTTCCATTTCACTCACACTTCCCAGTTAGTGTTTTTTGTTAGATTTGATGGAGTAGGGCATATGCATTAGTAGGCCCGTGTATATGCTCAGCAACCAGCATTCAACGGAGCGGTGTGCGTACCTACGAATAATGTACGCAGGTATATACTGGCGTGGGCATGTAAAAATGCTTTTTGGCAAAAAAAGACATATGGTAAATGGCTATTGTTATTGCTGTATTTTTTGCTACCTTTTCGTCGTCAGATAGCTAATAGCTGTAGTTGAGTTAATAGAGGGATGATGATGCTGATATGTGGAAATGAAGTCGAAAAATGGTTAATGCAGTTGTTATTTACCTAGGTTAGTCTTATAAATGACGAACGATGGGCTACTCGCAGGTAAATCGCGATATCCTGTTATTTTTGTGTTACTGTTGTTTTTAGGTAGCGCAAATTGAACATATTTTCGTGTTTGGGTAGCCTTGAGACGCGTGTCCGATGAGAAGCGCCAGTGTTTTTGTAGGTAAGCTTGTTAGGAGGGTAGTAGACATGCACGTGTATAAAAAATGTATGCAAGTAGGTACATGCTACTTTTTACTTTTAATATATCCAGATCAAAGACAGACATAAGGGGCAGTTCTTTCTTTTAGTTTTAAAAACACATAAAAACAGGTCGATAACTTAACCTTGAATGGTGGGGTAGGTATGGAGTAGAGAGGCCTTATAGAAAATGAATTTAAGATATATTATACGTAAACGGGAAAGTTCAAAGTTGCAAAGAAACGCGACGTATACTGTCTGTCGTCATTCGTGTGTGATACGCCATGCAGTAACCACATGCTTTTACGTCAAAACAACGTTGCACCAACACTGTAGCAAAGAGCAACAAAGCAACGGTTTCAAACATGTGATTTGGCTATGGAGGTGTTCGTATTCGTTATGCTGTTGTGAGGTTTGCCTGCAAGCAGGAGCGTAATTTAAAAATACTGCGCAATAAAACTAATACCACAGTGGGCTGATGTCTAGTAACTGCAGCGTGTGGCTGAGAAACAAAAACACATTTTGCTGTGTCATCGTTATGATGCATGATGCATGATAAATGTGGAGTTAGGTGGTAGCGTTTGTGACGATTGAAGAAGGCAGTCGTCGGCGTCACCGATGTCCGCCGTCTGCCTGCATTAATAATTATCAGAATCAGCTTAGTTGGCGTGAAGTCGTTATCTGCGTATAGCAACTTTCCCACTTGGCTTTTCCACCGATAATTAAATAATTAACGATAAAGAAATAATTGATTGCCGAGTTATTTGCTTTTGCTCGTTCTCTCACAACAGCTTGTCAATGCATTATTGCCCGTATTTTTGCCAATTCAGAAAAATCACACATAAAAAAAGAAAGTATACATTTTTTATAAATAAAACATCGTTCACCACCGTCAATGTCAAAAAATAAGTAAAAGTAGGCACTCAAAATTTATTGAAATATATGCGAAACGTGACTCAAACAAAGCAAAAATTATTGACCATTGGCATATTTGACCGTCAAAACGGAGATGAATAAATTCCAAGGGGAAAAAAGAAGCTCGCTCGACAGAATTGTGCATGGCCATGTGATTCCAGTTGATTCCAACCAGTAAGTTTTCAGATGATGCTTTCTTCCAACGTAGCGTAGCATGTTACTTCATTTCGTAGCAGTTTCGCAATGTATTTGTATAAATATCGGTTTCGTTTGTGCTTTCTTTTTTATCATAAAGATTTCCAAATGTCATTGGTATTTCCCCATTAGCTCGATATATGCTTAGGTTGCTGGCAGTTTGATATGACGCCTCATTTTCATTTCCTTTGCGTTTTGATGCAGAGCACATATCCATAAAATCTAATCGCCAACTCGTCGAATGACGATGATAACGGTAACTTGAAGTGAACAGTCAACTGAATGTGTGATAATTAATCAGCTTGCTACTTCTACTCGCTAACTGGAAGAAACTTGCAATAACTGCCAAAGGCGTCCGAAACGAGAGCTTCATCTTCATCATACAAGTTTCACGTATAATACGTTTAATGTTGAAAGTTAACAGATAGCAGAAAAATGAACATGTCTACAATCGATAACCTCTTGTAAAGGGACCAGTTATGAATGTTGGTAATAAATAAGCTTATTTACAGGTCAAATCTTTAACATGATATTTTTTCTCGTCATGCAGAGGGGGTGTGTGCTGAGTGCTGAAGAATTTTGCCATTTAAAGTTTATAATCACATGAATATTTCTACACATGCTATTAGATATTTACTGTTCATTGCATATTTTAACTTTTGTTCTCTTCTGCGGGATTAAAGGAGATAGGTAGGGATAGGTATAATCACATGCATACATGACATTTATAGGTGAATGGAGTATAGTTGATAGCTATATATTATATCATCTGGATCTACGTCGGTGTTATCCAGCAATCACATCTTTTGTATTTTTCCATGGGTGTAAGCAGTGCGTATTTTCTTGAATCGTTCAACGAAGCTAGTGAAACGGAAAATACTAGATATCCAAGTGACATGCGAAAATACAAACAACGGTGTAGAAAGACGGTTATTGATGGTGGTGATGATTGATGTCACGCTATTCATGTATGTATTCATGATGATTATGCTGTTTGTTTGATTTTTCAACTCTGATGGACTTGATTCGATAGAGGAATTCTAGGCAGCACCTTGTATAAAAAGAGATACCGTATTCGCAGTAGTGGCATTAGGTATTAAGTAATGAGGAGTGTATAATAAATGGTGTATGACCTTGTGTGAACTTGTGATAAAGTAAGATTTAATTCACAAGGAGGAATTGCACATATCTGGGTGTATATATTTATTGTGTGTGTGTGTGTGTATTTTTGAATGGCTAATTCAAAATGCTACGATGTAGGGATGCTTTTGGATCGTATACTCATGTAATTGCTTCATGTCATATGAATTATAAACTGAACTAAACAGCGTTGTGACAGTGTCAGTTGTCTAGAATTCAGTCGTAAAAGTAGTACACAGAATACACTCAGCAGATACACGCATGATGAGTTTAACAAGAATTGCAAAGTGGAAAGTCCACTGTAATTGGCAGATTGGCATTTGACGACGTGTGAGAAAGAAATTTCCTAAAACATAGACTCTGACGGACAGGGAAAAGGTCAATAGGGAAAGACACAGGGGCGGCGAAGAAACGAAGCGTGGGAGGTGGATAGAAACGACAGAAACGTAGAGTAGTATGGCGTACAAGAATATTAAAATTCAGGCAAAATTGAGAAATGAGAGAGGTAAGTGTAATCACTGCATTTCATCCACCAACCGACAATGAGTGATGGTGATGATGGTGATGATGAAGAAAAAATAAAATGGAAATAAGCGGCACTGATTGTGAGTTTATTTACCCACGTACCTAAAATTACTATGTTCGTGCGTAGTACATACG
Organism: Callyntrura sp. NNG-2020; assembly: GCA_027744055.1. Lineage (NCBI taxonomy): Eukaryota > Metazoa > Arthropoda > Collembola > Entomobryomorpha > Paronellidae > Callyntrura > Callyntrura sp. NNG-2020. The sequence goes on from JAHZNE010004051.1 coordinate 5,976, forward strand.
TAAATGAAGAAAATGATATGGGATGTGGTGATGAAGGGCAGGATTATGACCAGATAGAAGTAAAAAGTGAGCAAGAGCTTTCATAATAAAGGATAAAAATGTTCTAGTGTGGACTAGCGTGTGGGGATGCTAGCATTCTCTGAGTTTTTTTTTTGAAGTTTCAATCCATCCATATTCATAGAATGTGTACATGCTTACACGTAGAAGGTGGTCTTTCTTTTCTGTCTAACAAAGTAAAGTGAACAAACAAACGGACAGGGAACAAAAGTTGTTTTGCTCCAAATTTTACTGCGTAGTTGGAGAAAAAGAAAGACGGAGCGCGGAGTGTGGGAAGGACACAAGCCGTCAACCTGGAAGATTCCAATTCCAACTGGAGCTGGAAGCCCTTATACATGCTTTACTATGCCCCTCTTCCATTACTACATGGTGCAATCTGCTGCAATTGCAGTGTTGGCATAAATGCTTTAATGTGTATGTATATAGGTATATATCATTGCTTTTTCGTGTACATCCACTAACTTTACAGGCTAACTGCGCATTTTGCTACTCCAATTCCAGTGAGTTGGATGATGACATGTTACACTGAAAAGACGTAAGTGCTGGTTTGCTTGGTTATGTGTCTTCTTCGTGGTATGGTGGAAGCAGCTGGATCGGATTACAAGTTTCTAGCTGCGGGTTGGTTGCAAAAATAAAATGAAAGACGCGACATGTACCAAAGCCGTGCATCATATAACACGTTGTGTTATGTTCTCCTGCTAAACTGAAATTCACTGAAATTGGCTAACTTTTGTCAGCAGATGAGGTTTCCTGTTTTCTGTGTAGCACATCATCCTCATTATCATTAGTTTCGTATATATGAGCGTTTTTGTAATGTTTACATGTCAAACAAGAAGGTTATGTCTGGGAAGAAAAGAAAAATTATCTAGAGCAGAATGTCAGCAGCGAACGTACTTTAGAGCTTAGCCACAAGCGCTACAAACGGTCTACTACTACTCCCCATTCATCTTTTTGTACTTTGTATTCAGCAAACTTGTGGGCTGTGGACAAATGAACGTGTCCTTCCTGTTGTTGTTTTGTTGTTGTTGTTGTTTGTGTACATACATTTGGTTTCTTATCTCTCTAGTATAGTAACGATCACACACGTTACGTATAACGTAACCCGACGACCGACGACCACCAAATAGTTTTTTCATTCCAAAAGTCTCAAGCGGCGAGTGAGTTGAGTTGATGAATGTGTGCATATTTTATTATGCTTGCCTACCAGAGGGAATGAATGAATTGCGTGGATGTGAGGTTGTTGAAGGGCATCCTTACTTCCACTCCAAAGTAGATTGCATCTTTTCCCAAAAACGTGTCCTTATATGCGATGTACGTATACTCCAACTTTAATTCCATACGGCAATGCACTAAAATATTGAAGTGAAAGGAGTTTATTCAGTTTTGGCTCTGAACAATTTTTTTTCACTATCTGAAACACATAACGTATGATTTATAGTTTTTGTAAACCAAAACTATAGAGGAGTACCTAAAGTATATTCTCTCTTACGTACATATAAGGCGTGCACCACCTACCAGTGTCTTCGTCATCGCACCTGTGGAGTTCCAGTACGTTCACATTTGTGTATGTAATGTTGTGCTGTGTGTACACCTTTTCATTGAACACAGTATGTCATTTGCAAATTGGCAGGTCATTCATCTGAATATTGGTGGTATTTATAAACTTTTGGACTTTTGCGTTTTTGCGTTGTTACCATTTTTTGCAAAGGCACGGCCAACGGGTGCATAATTTTGTCAAAATGGCTGTTTTTATGACGCTTCATTTTACGATACTTTTTGTGGACAGACGGAGAAGAATTCTATGTAGCATTCAAATCAATGAACGAACGATGATGAATGCTTTGCTTTAAGCGTAGTTATGTTTGTGATAGTAGGATCTATTGCAAAGTTGACCTAATCATCATATCCCAACCGTCACAACTAGAGCGCCATACAGAGAGAATTTTTTTATGATGAAATCTTGCTGCTTTGTTTTGTTGACCACTAAACGAGAAAAAAAGTTTTGATTGAAGGGAAGGGCTGAAGTGGTATATTGCATCATCATCATCATCGGCGGCCAAAAATGATATCGTTTTAAAATGAAAATGATGGAGTATACACATTCCTACGAATGAATCTTACGATGAGGATCATGTGGACGGGGATGATATATGAATGTCACGTACTTCCGTTCATAACATAAACAGCAAGCAGAGCAGATTTAATTTAGTTAATACAATGAAAGATGACAGAGTGGAATTTGACTTATCGCTGCTGTTTGACTTTGCAGTAATCTGTCTTCTGTCCGTCATCATTATTATAAAAAGTATCACAATATTTATTCATAAAACTGCATACATAAACACTTCCTTCTTGCAATATAAAAAAGTTTATTTGTCCACGTCATCACAATAATATACGCTGTTGTAGTTAAAGTAAAGATGATGGAGGATGATCATGTCCTTCGTTAAAAAGGTAGCATGTCTTGTTGACATTGTTTTCACGTGATTGTGACTCTCTGGACTTTATGTGCTACACTGACAAAACTCAGTCCAGCCAGTACAGCAGTAGATAATATACAGGTCATTATATTATGTGAATGAATGGGTTGGATTGTGGGAGTGTGATTTATTACCACGTAGCGGGAAGGGAAGGAGAGCGTGTGTTGATTTTTGTATGCTCACCATGAGAAAAGATGTACCTATTTTTTTATGTATTATCTAGTGTAAAGTCAAAAGAATGTGTGTATAAAATATATGTGAAAGGGCAACGCGCAAATTGCAAAAATATAGTTTGAACTTTGTATTAATAAATATTTATTCTTTTCCCTATAGTGCAATGCGAAACTATTCAAAGGAAGACATGATTCCGCGTGGAGGACCCCGTCATAGGACGTACACGTGGAACAATGATCAACCAGGTCCACGCACAGGATTTTCCCATAACAGTGCCCCTACCACAATGAGTCGAATAAACTCTATGGACGGTTCAATGTCTGGCTATAGGGATAGTCCGGATTCGAGATCCTCATCCTTCTCCAGACCGTCAATGTCAACGGGAGGAAGTAGTAGCGGGGGATTCGGGAAGTCACCACCTATGCCAATCATTAGTCATCATCAAACACCTTCAATTGCCTTCAGTAGTCCATTATGTTCCACCGGCACAGATTCAGCATCCAGCTCGTGTTCTATTGACTACGATAATAATAACCATCATCCTCACCATCATATTATTCATCATGGAAGTTCGATGCATAGGGGTTCTAGTAACTTTTATAGTGGCGGTGGCTCATCGGGGGAAACGGGTTATTCCAAAAGTCATGAGGATGAAGAGTCATACGTACCGTTCGTGCCGGGTGATGAGCAACAACCTAGTCTCACCAGTTTGAGTAGCCTTACCCTTCCGTTAAATCAAGACACGAGCGACTACGTTGAAACATCACTGGCTAGTAAGGACTCGACAAGCTCAACAGCGCAGACGCCTTCTAGTTATATGGAGATGCAAAGCCCGATGAGTCCATATGACAATTATATGCCAATGAGTCCAGGTAAAGCCCTTAAATATTCTGCAACGTTCATGTTTTTGTAGAGCACTGTTGTATTTGATCAAACTAAGTACCTTATATTGGTTATATTTTAGGTTGTGGTACATCCATCTCTAACCACAAAAATTCCGTTAGCGGTAAAATTTCAGTTTCTCATAGTCGTAACTCAAGTCTGATTGAGGAGCACGATGGATATGTACCCATGAATCCAACTTCTCACAGCACGTAAGTGAAAGTCTTTCAAAAGCAGTCTTCTTTTTTCAAAATTATCGGTCGTATAGATTTTTTATGTTCTTTTTTATATTTCGCATAGGTGTGAGTCAGGAGGGTGCTCAACTGCTGGTTCCACAACTGGATTAGATGATCAGTACCTGGATATGGATTTTGGAAGAAAGTTGAATCTTAGCAATGAAGGTATAGAAAATTTTTGATATTTTTAAAACGCGTTAAAATTCGAGAACTGATTTTTTTGCACCGCACAGGATAAACGAGATCTTTAGACACGAATAAATGAATGAATCAGCAATCACAATTGCGTTTTATTATATATCTTGATTTTTACTAAAAAAATGTTTATTTTTAACGAATAGATGTTCCAAGAATGTCTCCTGCTAGCAGCGAGTCAATTCAGAGTGGAACCCCGTCCTCCGACTTTCCCCTAGAAAAAGTCAGCTCATACCTAACTGACGATTTCGATGACACTAACTCTATGCGGCCAACTCGAGCATATTCTGTTGGCTCACGATCAGACACGTCCTCAATGGGAAAAAGTCGTTCAGGAAAGAACAGACTGGAAGCTGTTCAAGAATTCCGTATTCGTGCCATGTCTGTAGGCTCAAAAGCAAAGCGACCCTTTGTTAACCCGAATTCAGCATTATTTGCATCCCCAGTCAGTTACGGAGGAAAGTCTCCTGCTCCTCCACTAAGCAGTTCCTGGAGTGGTTCAACGGCTCGCTGGCCACCAAAAACCTCATCTTCACATCATGGACAAGTTCCTGTCGGCGGTCCACAAGCTACTTATATACAGTCATCACACAACCACACCGGAAGTGAGTCCAACGATTCCGACCTAATGGAATTGGACTTTTCTCACAATAAGTCAAAGAGCCGTAAACGGTCCCTACCAGGTCCAAATGGAAATCAGTCAAGCACACCCACGGGCTCCATTGTAGGATCTGCGAGCATTACGAAAATTAGTCCCGTTCCAAAGGCCCTCCTCAACACAGGCAGTGGCAGGGACACTCCACCATTAAAGTCAGAAGGAATGATGGAACCCCCTAAATCTGGGATAATCCCTACTCCGAATTGCATTGTAAACGGAGTATCATCCTTGCCCAAATACCCCACATCTGCTCCTATCTCCATTCAAAAGACGAAAACTCCTGGAGATATGGTGGCTTACCAAAGTAGTTCTCCAAGCAGTGGTTCCTCGATTCTAACAAAAATGACTGGTATGGATCTCAAAAAGCTGAAAGAACTCGATGATGATGGAGCATATTTTGACATGGACTTTTCCAATAAGCCCTCTGAAACCACTTCATCTGACGTGTTGAACAAAAGTCATAATCAACAACACAAGACCAGCTTCAATTCAAATCATCAAGAGACTATCAGCAACTTGAAAAACAGCTTTTTTAATAGACAGCCAGCACCCGTTGTCGTAAGAGCAAATGAGAGTCCTTCTGCGTGCAAAATGAGTCGTTTTTCGGTGAACTCAACACCAACCACTCCCACCTTTACCGATTATCCGCAGTACCAAAAAAGTCAACATCATAGTCATCATCATCATTCATTATCCTTCGGTGGAACAAATAGTAAACCTGAAGGAACCTCCACTGCCACTTCTTCATCACTCGTTCGGAGTCTCAGCACTAGCAGCAATCTTAGCACGATCAGCGCTCACAGTAACAGCAGCAGCAACTCTTCAATGAGCATTAAAACGCAACAAGAGGTGGAGATTGCGTTGCGTAGCAACAGTGGTGCTGTATCACCTAAAGCAGTACCAATGACACATTCGTCACCGGTTCATGGTAGCAGTTATCATCATTCCTCTCCTTCCGTTCCCTCAACTAACTCTTTAGGGATGGAAAATTTTGCCTCGGCACTTCCCCCCACAACGTTATCTTCAGCAAGTAGTGGGCTCTCGAGAATAGAGGAATTTCCGGAAAAACTAGAATCCAAAAGTCACAATCTTACTCCACTTCAGTCTCCTCCAAGATCACCACATCATACACTTCCATCACCTACGGTATTGGACGAAGAGCAAAAAGTGACATACGCAGCAATTGAGCATTTACCACCTGTATGGCGGTATTCATCCGGTGGAGCATCACCGGGACCGTCTTCCTGTGGCAGTTCAGCTGTGTCTCAATCTAAAGCCGGTAGTGTGACGTATGCTCAGATTGACTTTGTCAAAAGTACTGAAACTATCACTCCAAACTAAAGCAGAATGAAAAAAAAACAAAACGCTCTCACTTATATTTTTGTTCCATCATTTAATTATCAATACAGATTATATTTATTGAATATCAGTATAATTCGTTGTTAATAGAAAAACATTGCTCGTTTCGGTTTCGTACGCTGTTCAATCCATTATACCCGTTTCGTGTAGAGGTTATTTTACAGATCTTCATCATTATAATATACTTCACAAATATACTGCTATTTTGTTGTTAATGAAATTTCTTTAGCTATTATTATGTCGAAATCGCTGGTACTGTATCGTAAATGCAAATGTTATTAATATTCCAAGCTGTTTATAAGCCTATTCATGTACATGTATATACAGAGAAACGTTCGGAAACTGTATATTTCAATGTGAATAAACTGATGCGCTTTACTCTGTTAAAAATAAAATATGAAATAAAAGATACTTATACTTACGTATAATCAATAATATGATTATTATAAAACTTCATCTGTAGTGATGCTAAGTCCTAAGTCGGTTATGTAGTACTAATGTTAGTGAATATCAGGATTATGTAGCAAATAACTTATTGTACGTTTGACAATTGCATAAAAAATAAATTAAATGCGAGACTACTATCATAATTATGCTTTCTCCCCTTCATTATATATAGTCAGGCTATTTGAAGTATATTAAACTTGTCTTCCCTTTATCATTTTAATCATATAAACCTTCGCGTTGTTGTTTCAGTTAAAAGATGTTTTCTTTTTCACTTTCTCAGGTTTTGCGGTTATTGTTGATATGGTGGGTACTAGCTTAAATACGTAGTATGTCAATTAGAATTTAAATGATGTAAATATTTAGAATTTTGTAAACTAGAAGCTTGAAGGTTACACATGCTGTTCGCATAATAATTTAGTGTATCTAACCTTGTCATTATATCCACATGCATAGTCCGAATATTTTATAGTCACGGAAGGAAAATTTTGATAAGATAGATGGTTGTTATTATTACAAGTTATGCAAGTGAGTAAATTAGTCTATTCACTGTAGCAGCAAAAAGGACCTCATTTCCGCAAACTTTCTTGTATGAGTAGTAACAGTACCTATCTACAGTATGACATACTATATGAGTAAGAGTATACTTTAGGAAATAAATATAAAAGGACTAATTTTAACATTCTAAAATACTTGACAAATGTAATGTACTAATAGCAAAGAATCAACGACTCCCTGTCTTTACTAAATCAAAAACGGTAATAATATCACTGCCAATTTTTCATTTTATACAACGAAACGACGTTCAGGGTTAATCACATCACATCACATCCTAATATATGACATGTATTCCCATTCACACCTCTTTATTTAAAAAAATACATTAATTTACGATTAGAGAATTACATTTACATTAATTTTAATTCTCTCAAATTACGTGTACTGTTTGCAATTCATTTTATGCTAAGTCGTACAAGTAAGATATACTTAAATTAATTCATAATAATGAGGATCTACTGTGAAAGGGACCGGTGATTTAGAGTAATTATCTTACACCTAGTTTTAAAAAAGGACTGTAGCTGCAGACTTTCGAAGCGGAAGATCTGAAATAGTTGTTTAAATGTAATTAAACTGCTGTATGCTAATTTAGACACAGAGTTTTGAATGATAATCATGCAGGTCAGGAATTGGTATTTCAGGCGCAGTAGGTTTACAACCGAGAGATGTACCAAATATTTTTGAAAGGATGAATATTGGATATGATTTCCAGTTAAAAGAATGATATTATAGTAAAGGGGTAAGAAGGAAGTATGGTGCTATGTAAATTAAATTAATGAGATATGTAAACATACACTAGATGGATACATCATACATCGTGGAAAAATAGAGATATTTTTACGAAGAAGCTTAAACTTAATTTAGTAATAGCCTTTCAGTTTTATTGAGTTTCCGATGTACGTAGTAAATTATTAACGCGAAGAAACATCTCATCTCTGTTTGAGGTGGAGAAAGTTTGTTTGAACTTTCTGTTTTCATATCACCAGCAGTAGTAGTTGGACAATTTTGCAAAAAGTGTAAACGGCGGTGCTTGACTCGTACGTACGTAGTAATTCAAAGAAAATTAAATCATAAAATAGTGTGTATTCTTTTGGATCTTGCTCTGCATAAAGATTATTACTAATTAATACAAACTTAGGACATTTAAAGAGAGACAGATTTTCATAAAGCAAGCACTGATGACGATAGACTTTTTACAAGACGGAACATGATTTTTAAATGTTTTAGAGTGTTATATTATGTATTTGTCTGGCAATTACGATCTTACAAGTTCACTTTACCATTTCTGTAATGTAATGATTGTGTTGTTGTAGCTTTCAGATTCCCCAGCCTTATTCTATATTTTTTTGTGAAGGGCGAAAGAATGTTTTCCGTATTTATTAAGACATATTTTGCTTTACCTTATAAGTTACAACTACTTCTCTAAGACCCTTGAATAGACTTTAAACATATTATGATATTTAAATTATCATCAAAAAGGCTCAATTAACCAAAGATTTGACGACAGAGATTGCAATGTGTTAAATATTATTATATGAATACATATATAGGGTATTTTGTATTACATATATATAATTACATTTTGTAATATGAATGTATTTAACTGTTTGCGTTGCTACCTGAAAAGGAAAGGTGAAGCCGACAGGACAGGCAGAGCTATCTGGTGTTATAAGTTAATTGTACGTAATTAATAATTATGCATAAACTGCTCCCTACAGAAAGTTTGTACAGGTTAGATTTAAGTAAATGCATATTATGCCAAAAAGCTGTATTTTGTAAGTCATGCGCATTGTGCACATTTTAAATGATAGTTAATGTAGAGTCATACAGATCTAGTGAAAGAGCGCGCGTTTTTATCGCAATATTTGTTACAAATTAATTTCATAGTGTTTTGGGTATACCTCATAGTAATTATGTAATTTTAGTAAAGTCGTTAAATTTTTGTTTGAAAACTTATATTGTTATTATTATTTTAGCAAACTTAGATTGAATTAACTAAATAAATTATGACACGTAAATCTTATAAGAATTTCCTTTACGACTCCTTTTACTGTTCGCAGTGTATTCACAGTCATGTGTGCTTTTAATGTTTAAGCAAGTTGGTACTAGGAGGAATGCTATGCTGGATAAAAATTAAATGAGACGTAAAAGTTAAAAATAAGGTTAAGTTGTTACTTCTAGAATCAGCATTGCCATCTCCATCTATTACTTCTTCGTAGTACGTGTAAGATTTACTCAGAAAGTTTAGCGTATTCCTCAGAGGATTTTATTATGAAGGAGAAAAATATTTCAAAAAATCAATAAAGATGAGCTCGTTCGCCATATTAATCAATTAAATTACCAATTCTGTCTTGTTGTCCATCATTTATGCATTTATTCACCGTTTGGTTCACCTATAAATTGCTACATGCTGTTTTTATGACGCTGCCGGTTATCCTTAATTCAGTGCATTTCCGCGCCATCATGTTTCACACGACACAAACAATGTTTTATGCTAACATATGAATCGCACAGACCCATTGCAATAAATTGGCAAAACATCATACTTTTATTTAACCGTTTAAATCTGGAACGAATATTTTTATTTATTTTTTCACAATCATTAATGTTAGCATCAAGGCAAAATAAGGGTAACTTGTTAGGTGAAAATCCTATATAATGATTGATTAATACAATAAATGGTTCCAACGTACTCGTTTTACATTTTAACCTTAATACACACAAGGTTTTCACCGGATAAAGCACATTAAAGCTTACTAGGTATTATACGAAACTGTTTCTAATTTGACAGATTGTCAGTATATTCCGTAGCACAAAAATATTGGGAATTTATTGAAACATGTTTAAAAATTCTTACTGTGATCTTAATTTTTCAATACAATTCCACTCCACCGATACGTACTTATTATGATAATTTTTATAACTTCGATTTATATTACTTTTTAACATAAAAAGAATAATCATTAAATTGTAGTTTATTACTGCTATTAACAATACAACAAGTAAAAGCACACGTCTGTCTGCACATCCTGGTTTCAGTAAGAATCAGAATCACGGGAAAGGGGACCAGAATCAGTTTGCGAATTTACACTCTTAATCTTTTTTAAAGTATTAACTAACCTAATGATAATAAACTATATAATATGTTAATAATCATTAATATTGATTACTCCATATTATTATTTGGGAAAGAAAAGTTGTAGGTACATATTTCTAGTTCGATAATTATTAAAATATTATGTAGTTTTCATTGGTTTTGGTTACACATTAAAAGATTTATGTTTTCAGTAATAAACTTACACGCGTCCTGTACAAGCTACTTGTTTTCCAATGATATTTTGGAGAATAATTTTATAGCAAGATAGATCTAAAAATAATTACAGTTACGTACTTTTGTTGAATTGTCAATGCATGAACAAACAAATATTTTATAATATATTTTCTCAGACACCCGTTTTACTTTCGTTAAAATTTATAGCATCTTTTCTTTAAGTTTATATTTTCTCTGTCAGCTTCATAGCTGCTCACAGATTTGTTGTTAGTGACTATCCTTTGTAGGCCCTCTTTTCGCCACATTCCGGACAAAATTTCGCTAACACTGTTGGATACGGTGTTCCACATTCGTGACAAAATTTAGCCCAAGCTCCTCCACCCCCAGTATTACTGTTGTCACTATTGCTGCTAATTTTCTGATGTTGACTCTCAGGCACCACCACAGGAGAAATGTCCATCGGGATTCGTCCATGATCCACAGACGCGGATCGGGGAACACTGCGATGATGTGACTCTAAAGTTTTTAAAGGGCTGCTACCGAAATAGTCGATTGATTTACTGCGCTCGTCAGAATGATGAGAACCATTCTGTGTGTTATAATGGGATCTTTTGCTGTATCTGGTGGTGGCCGATGGGGGAAGGTCCCCCAAACTGACAATAGATTCCAGAGCCTCAAATTCTGGATCGTTTACTTCGGATCTGCGAGAGAGAAAAAAACAAGTATAAAAAATAAATTGAAAATGTCGTCATTAGTAGTGAACCGGGAGAGCCCTTTAATGAGTTTGTATTTGTTTGTGGACAATTTAAGCGCAGCGAAGCATTCAGTTAGATTTTTTGTACTTCCTTGTTGATATGATTATCGAATTAAACAGCACGATTTCATGTCATCCAATTTGTAATTTCTAAAAAAAGACAACCAAGTTTTTATCTTGTTTCTATTTAGTTGTCATTTTCTGTTTCCTTATACAAACGGAAATGTAAATGTGTCGCCGTGTGCAAGCAAAGCATGCCGGTAGACAATGTCATTTGCAGTTGCAAAAATTTGGTTCTCTTTCTGTTTTCTACAGCAAAAAAATTAAGAAAGCTGGTGATTTTTTTGTTGCCCCTTCTCTCCCTTTCTCTCTATTTCTTATTTTGTCACGATTCCACCGTCATGTCATCATCTTTTGTTTATTTTGCACAAAAATAGATTCCCCAAAATTAATTTACCGTCTAAGAAAGGAAATGTACCTTCCTTGACGGTAGGTACACTCATGCTTATAAAAAAATATAACAGTTTTCAGCAATGACAATACGATGCAGTTAGCCGCGTGCCTCGCGTACGGAAAGATAAACAAAAGCCTTGCATGCAGATTGAAATACGGTATATGCTATCATTTCGAACTCACGGGAAAACTAATTTTCTTCTTATTTGTATTTTTTATCGCATTTAGTAATGCAGTTTTTACATAATATTATTTCATGGAGTTTTTTTGAATGTGTGTATCTTACGTAATTATCACGCGGCGTGCCAAATACAACACCACGACAATTTTATTGTACTGCCAAGTTTGTAATTACATGTGAATGGGTAGAGGTAGATGGATGGCTAACAGCTAACATTCCAAATGTAAGAATTGCTTCAAATATTTACATTGCCGAAAATGGCGATGAGTCGCGGTGGAGGAAAATAGCAACGGTGCCAGAAGTCATTGTTACTGACACAAAGTTTAATAAGTTAACGGTACTGTAAATTCTCTCCTAATCACCGTATTGCTCTATTGCTCACATGCATTTATTGTGGAAGCAAATGAGCTGGCATTACACGATAATAGCTCGGAATTTTAAAGTTTGCTTCTCCAATGGTGGTTCTAAATTTCACATGAATTCGAAAATGAATCTCTGCAGCCAATCCCCAAGCAGTAGAAATGCCCAGGTTAAATTTAGACACAAAACATAAGTAGTTACAATACACATATTCAATAATAATATTCTTTCAATAATCTCATCAAAGTCGACAAACACATCCTTGGGACTCTACATTACATAAAAGTCTAGTCAAGTTTTAATGTCAAAAGTTACAACTTGGTTTGTATAAATCATCAGGGCCAGGGCTGTAAGAGCCGTGTGCTATCGTTTATTTAGCAGCATTACTTTTTTTTTTTTACAAAAGATTGTGAAAGATATGGGAATGAATATATTATACGTTTTTATAACCTCTTCGGTACATAAGCATTCAGTAAAGTTCGCGTCTATTGTATATGTAAAAGAAGGAACAAACGTCATGTGAGAGTATATGCTTTAAAAGCCAACCTTTTGACTTTTGAGCCAATATTCAACAGGAAAAGTAAATGGAGTATAACCATTGGACAAGTGCAAGTGTTATGCTCTGCCATTGTTATGCATTGAAAGACTAATGTATTTAACGTTTTCCTCGAAGGCAGAAAATATCTGATGACTGATGCAAAATTCCTACATTTTTTCAATATTTTACAAGCAGGTACACAGAGGTACATATTTATACATCGACAGCATTTTTACAGCAATAAGTGGCTTATGCACTTCAATTCTTCCCTGTTTTTTGCGAATTATGCCACATTTTGCGAGGGAGGTTTAGAGACAAAAATGTTCTGATAGACATTTTAAATTGGAGTGTGCGTGGGTGGATCACTAAAAGGAAGAAAGAAAGAGAGTGCTCGAATGAACAAGAAGATTTTTTACAATTTCTATCAATTGTGCTCATTATACAGCTGTATAGAAAACCTTTAGTATTATATATAATACAACAACAGCTTTATTCAATTACTGGCTACAAAACGAAAAATAACTAACTGTAAACAAAGAACTCTCTAATGATAAGTCCTCAAAACAGTCGCCAGCTAGCATGGAATGGAAATTCTGATCTGGTTACAGAGGAATATGATCAAGATACTTTGGAAGTATGGAAGGTTTAGATTATAAATGATGTTTACATCTATCATTATAGCGATTATAATCGCAAACAGCTAATGTGCAAAGTCTCCCAAAATATACTGTAGTAGTAACTATACAAAATAAAAAGTCACAGGTCACAAACACAAGTACTAATAAGCTCATTACACCCCACGTTTTATAACTATGCCCTCAAGTAGCTGCTCTAATATAAACACAACGAGCAAGTGAAACTTTTATGAAAATTCAATCCTGCATTGATCCTTGACAAATAACGGGAAACTGAAACATACTCTCTCGCTATCTTGTGATCTCCTAAAAGTTTGCCGTTTTTTAGAAAATGTTTTACTTTGAGGTATATGCGTCACAATGTCTAACGTCACAGCTTTGATGTTACAAATGTTTAGTGTAAATGCTCTGTTTACTTTAAAAACGAACGTTATACATTTTGCAGACGCTATTTTTTACGTGTGACCGTGCTAGTCATTGTCAATCCAGCAATACGTTATACAAGCTCAGAAATAGCCTAAAGATATTTCAGACTTCCAAAAAGAGCAGTAGTGTGGAGAAGGAAAACGGGCAACGTCATGTAATTTTACGTAATCATTGCGCTCTAGAACAAAGCTAATCACAATAACATTCATGTAAACTAAATAGTTACATTTTATGCGCCATTTTACGTTAACCTTCTGAAGTTGAATACCAAGTCGTAATCTTCCAACATTACAGTTTATTTATTTTAATTGTGTAGGTACTAGGTACACACACCAATATTTCACATACACAGTCCATTCCATATTAAGCAATACACAATTTTTTTTTAGAAATATGCGATATCTTACTTGAGCTAGGGACATACGGCGGAGGAGGCGTATGAGTACACAGTTAATGAGACTGTCACAAGAAAAACAAATTAAGAAAAAATGGGATCTAAATGTACTTAATTTTTGGTGACGAATTCTGAACGTTTTGTCCTTTTCTCGTACTAGACAAGTACGTTTGGCCAAATATGAAAATGGGAAAGTACCTTAAAATCATGTCACACAATGCTAAGGATTTCATTACTTTATAAAACATCGTCTATCAACCACACGGCTATTTATTACCTCTACTTCACCAAACGTTTCACCTTCCGCTGATTTGCCATAAAGTCCTCAAAGCCAGCAAAACGGATACGTGTGTCATTTTAGGACCGGTTCATTAATAAAAACAAATGGCTTTTGTTCAAACACACTTGAGGCGCTATCAGTTTTCTGCGTGTGGCATCATTTGTCTTTTTGAAATGGTTACAAAGCAGTAATTAGTAGTGCTGCTGCCTTCAACGATTGGGGAAATCGGATTCCTCAAAAAGGAACAATATGCCATTAGCAGTATGATTCTACTTAAACTTTGTGTACCACAAATCGGCACATTATTCATCCGTGTGTGTTTTGTTAACTAGAAGAAAGTGTACCACCATCAAAGAAGGTTTTCATTTTCTTCATTTTGTTCGTTGGGCTTTTCTCTGAGAAATGGAAAAGGCATCCATTTCAATACCCTCTGTTTTGTTGTTTCTCTCGATTTTTATTGTTTCTCTGTAAGGACACCCCCTCTCCTCTCAGCTACTTCTCTACTAATAATCAACAAATGAAACAAAGTAACAAAAAAGTTGGTAACAAGATTACACGCAAAATTGAAAAGGAAACAAAAGCTCTTCATTACCCTTTACGCAGAAAACAGAGAGAGCATCCTCATACACGTGTGCGTTGGTGGTGGTGGCATTGTAATGACAAGAAACGAGAAACCCACGCAGATTAAAAATAATTTGTTCACTTTCAATGTTTCAATACGAAAATGACGAATGATAATGGGACAGTGAAATAAAATAAAATCAGAAATATATATTTCCTTCAATACACACACACACACAAACACATTTGCAAAGTCGTGCGTGTATATGTGCGCTGCCGAGCGAGCGCGTCACACACTCTGGTTGGCATTTTGGTATGTAAAGAGAAACGGGGAAAGAATGTGAAATGTGAATAGCGTAAGGGAGAGAATGGAGAATAATGTGAGCACATACCAAGTTAAGTCAAAGAAAACACTCATTTTTCTTTTCATCGTTTTGCATTTTTCAACAATGTTATTTATACACATATTTTTCAGAATCTCCCTTTTCTTCGTTTTGTT
>JAHZNE010004052.1:0-13353 GCA_027744055.1 Callyntrura sp. NNG-2020
ATATGCT
The DNA here is from genome assembly GCA_027744055.1 of Callyntrura sp. NNG-2020. NCBI lineage: Eukaryota > Metazoa > Arthropoda > Collembola > Entomobryomorpha > Paronellidae > Callyntrura > Callyntrura sp. NNG-2020. Next base: position 8 of record JAHZNE010004052.1, read on the forward strand.
CACTGGAAATATGTATGCAAAGTTTATAGAGAAATACAGAAATGAAACAAAGCCGCAGGAGGTGAACGACTTGGTGGGGATATATGGTAGTGGCAGATCCGGTGAAATTCACATTTCTAAAAGGTATAACCCACAAAAAAATTTGACTGGGTTGTATCTCAGTTATGGAAAATGGTATCATGGATGGTTGGAATATGTTGGAGGTTCTATTTACTACGTAAGATGGAATACTGATGTGATGAAATCGGACTACTATGTAACTGAACAAAAGGGGGTCAATGAATTTGTGCAGTTGCAAAATGGAACTTTGGATTTTGTCGTTCCGTTGCCAAACGGGGGTCAACAAACTGTTGCAACGTTTAAACTTGGCGTTAATTTAACCAACTTGCCTACCATTCCTTGGAGTTCAGACAGCTGCTGATGAAAGCTTATCTAAAATTATAAAGGCAGAGATGTTGACAATGTTACTCTTGAATTTTAAACCTAAAAAATAAAGTTTTTGGAAACTGGAAGCAGTTCCTAAATCATGAAAGAGAAGTTAGAATTAACCCAGAAAACACGAAATGTTCTACTGGAAAACAAACCAAACTACGCCAATGATAGTTGGCTTATGAATATATGGCAGCTGTTTTAAACTGGTAAAGCTTCATAACATAACTATTTCCGGAAATTCATGGTTACAAACCTCCGCCGTAGAACACCGAGGAAAAAATCCAGCATACCCTTCCAGGTAACTTTAAGCGCCCTTCGATTACAAATTATAATTACATTGGGAAAGTTTTTGTTTCCCTCACCTCAACAAAAGCTCAACGACATTACGTATTAAGAATATATTTTCTGTATAGCGCGTATCGTGTCCATAGAATGTTTCTTGGATTTCAATATATTACAAGATACTTTCATTTGCATATTTAGTACTTGTACAGCTTTCGCCACCAATTTTGAAAAATCTCAAAAATCAACCGGTTAAAAATTTGCGTGCAAAACAGAACCGCATGCTATATCATATATTAAAGTCATCGTATATCGTTATAAAATTTACAAGTCATATTAACTACTATTGTAAATCATGTCTGGATACTGTATGGTGTTTTTACCATTTTGAAACCGAGTTATACCCAAATCGTTTAGCTCTTCCGTCGTGTCGGTGTACTGAGGAAATGAATACATCGTAAGAAGGAAAATGAACGCGGTTTGGTCATGGGTATGCAGGCATATATCATAACAAATACCGCGTTGTACTGCGACGTACAAAATATATTCCCGGTAGCATAACCATTCCCAGTTTAAAATTATTTTATCATTTAGTTCTAAATTCCAGAGCAGAAGCATCTTTTGGTAAAACTACTGAAAGCAAATGCTTCAAAACCTGTTCTCTATACATTTTTATATTTTAGTTTTTAGTGCATTTACAAGCAATAAAGAACGTTCCACCAGCCATGGCTCCTACCACACTTGAATGTAGTATGAATTTCAATAGGGTACATTCGCTGACCCTGACCTTGGGTACCTGCTTGCAAACATAATGATCGCATTAACTAATTCCAGCATTAAAATGTTTTCCGTAGTTAATAAAAATAACAAGAAAATAATTCGTTTTATAAATTTGTTCATAATCCTTCTACAACCAACCAAGAAATCTTAATCGCGCATAAATAAAGTCATCGTTGGGTGACAAGTGACAACTCACCAAATAATTAATTACATATAGTTTCCCAATTACTCTGTCGTACTTGTACTAGTACTTGTAATTTCTTGGTAAGAATACGTCATCAGGAAAATTAATGAGAAATGTCTTCATGCTGCAGAACTGCTGAAAATGTACAATAACAATAACATTACTGCGTTAGAACCAACGAGTGGGTAGATTACTTTTACTATGTCCACATTTCTAATAAGGCGTTTTAGTAATCAGTAATCAGTAAATGTATTTAATCAGTAGCTATAAAAACCTAAAATTCTACCAGCTTTCACTTATATTATTTCATTCCACAAGTACAACATTGTTATAAAATTCTACTTCAAAATGAATATTAGTATTACGGAGCCGCAAAAACTAGACTTTTGGACATGCTTCTTTTTAAAATCACGGAATCATACTCTCTTTAAAACTATCAACAGTACCAGCACCGAAGATGACGAAACTATAGTTACCTTGGAAATAAGAAACTTTTACTGCCGCCTTCACGGAGCGTTTATCTGTGAAAGTGAAAGCGGACCAGTTTTTTACTTTATTATAAACGCTGCAATTTTACTGCTGGCCTTATACGGGGTGATTACGAATGCTGCCAATATCCTCCTCCTGCAAAGGTCATTTTCTGGTCGAAAACATTTCAAGGAGTCGCTCATATTACTGGCAGTCATTGAGTTGGTGGTTGATGTAACTGCATTAGTAATAACCATTTTCAGCATTCTCATTATGGGTAAGCAGTGGAAACTAACTTCGTTTTGGTCTGATATTTTTATTTATAAATTTATTCTGAAAGATGACTTTTATGTTTTCAGAAAACGTTGATAGAACTCGCGAGACGTTCATCTTTTTTCTCGTTTTAAAACATCTGCTGTACACAGCTCGCACCCTGTCCGTTTGTCTCACCATTCTCATCACCATTGAGCGTTACGTCATGATTGCTTTTCCGAACAAAGCTCAGTTTTGGTTTCAAAATAAGGAGTCTTGGGAAACGCGGGTGTCTTTGGGGGGTGTTGTGTGCTGGGCCCTAATTTTACAGTTACCTTGGATGATTAAATCTGTCGTTGTGAAAAACGACTATCTAGGATTTCCTAGTGAGGACTATAACATCTCGTCTATTGTTTCAAATGAAGAAAGTCCCGAAAACTTGACGGTTTCCGATGAACTATTGGGGTTTCCTTATTTGATTGAACCAACAGCAGTAGGACAAAAACTCGATCGAACATTTTACGCCATTTCCATAGCATTGGATTTTCTACTACCATTTCCCATTCTGCTGGTGTTCAACACACTTTTATACAGAGCAGTAAGCATTTGAAGAAATTTAATTAAATGTCTATGTCCTGTGTTGTCGCGACAATAATGAGATGCTAAAAGATGCTGTTTATATAGATTTATACCTGGAATCAAAAACGTGGCACCATGAACGGACACCAAGCAAGAGACTTCACCTCGGCGAAAATGTTTTCGATTGTTACGTTAGTTGCGCTGTGTTGTAATATGGTATCATGCTTTGTTTTTACAGCACTAACGTTCCAAGATATGGTGTATGTTGAACTTGTACTATTGGAAAGATTCATGGTTGTAGTGTCCGCATCTTGCCATTTTCTCATTTACTACTGGTTTGCTCCGGGCTTTCAGTACCAGTTCTGGAGATATTTGCACATTATTGCGGGGGAGAGAGGCAGGATTGGAAAATGGGTTGATAAACATATGGGGAAGGACCGAGCCGAAGACACAACGTCTACTTGAAGGAAAACTCGTACATTTTTGTTTGCATTCAAATGCATTTTTGGTTATCGATAACATATAGATGCATAATTAATTTAACTTGTTATTATAAATGTACAGGGTGACACCCATAATACTAATATTGGTACATGTAAATATTCAACGAAAAATTGCTTTGTAGCAGCAAGTCCTAATTACTCAATAGTGAATAGTGATACTACTTGCAGCTAACCTTGACCATTGAAAACACTATGATAGTTAAAAATTATAAATGTATGGTAACTTGAAATTTATAACTACTGTACCAATACACTAATAATATGTACAAATGGTTTGCACATTAGGTAAGCGTGACGATCTACCAGACATCGTCATATGACATGACAATTAACTTTTGGTAACCGCTAATGAGTTGAGTCTTAATGGCAAAAAGAAGAATTTTGTTAATCAATCTATGCTTCACTTCGATCTGTGTAAATTATGCCCCTTTTATACAAAAACAAAACTTAATATACCCAAATATTTCATTTAAATGCACGTAACTATTGAACTAACAAGACTGCCATACATGGTAATTTGCGTGTTGCGTACCTTACAATAATTTTGTTTCATATTCAATGTTAGATGAAAACAGGCAAATCCCTGTTGTTCAATGATTTAATTAATATTCGATCACGATTTCATAAATAATGACGTCATATTGTGACCAACATGTAGTTTTTAGTGATACCGCTAATCGTAAGTCTCCAGTCTGTCATAGTAGTAGTATACAAACGCATTCCGAGAAGGACGTGGTTTTCTTTTATGAACACATTTACAAACGGCAATAGCAGCCGTGCTATCACTTTTTATATCAATGCGGTGTAACAACCAGTTGCCACACTGCCACAGTTACACTTCATTTGGGTACATTAATTGAATTCGTGGCATGAATTCCTTTTGGAGAAATTCCCGAAGATACATTCTGTGATTTTATTTGCTCGAAACTTACACAGTAGGTACATGTCCCTTTTATTTGAAACTATGGACTCGATTAACACATACACCACAAGTTTTAATTAACCACTAATGAGTATGCGTTTAAAACGACGCAAAAAATCAAAAGAACAACGCTGCAGAATATACTAGTGCATTTAACAGCTGCCCATATTCAAATATATAAACTAGATGTTTAATATCGCTGATGGAACTACGCCATTTAAACTGTACGTCCAAAATATGACCACTCCATTTTAATTCCAACACTTTCCAACATTTCCTCTTGTTCGTTTTAGGTGGTATGATGGAAGCAATTTCCAGCTAATGTTGTAATTTAGTTTTTCCTTTCATTCAATGATGAACGTACAAATAACAAAACGCGATCAGCTAGACTTTTGGGCTTGTCTCTTCTTAAAATCACGCAGACACATACTTTATAAAAAGCAAAATGTCAGTGAAATCTCTAATGGTGTTCCCGCTGAAGCTCACGAGTTTAAATGTTGGACTTATGGAGCATTTCTGTTCGGAACCAACCACAGTTCAGTTGTGTGCCTGATACTGAACACCATCATAATTTTATTAGCGCTTTATTGCATGATCACAAACATTTTAAATATCATTGTTTTAAGGAAATCATTTTTGGGATGGCAACACTTCAAGGAGTACTTGTTATGGTTGGCCGTTGTCGAGCTGACAGTCAGTGTGGCGGCAATAGGAATTACATTTACTACTGTTCTAATTATGGGTTAGTACAACTACACGTTCGTTTATATTTTTTCAAAATCTTATTATTTCTGAAACAAATTGATTATATCTTCATAAATACTTACTTTTACAGAAAATGTGAACCGAAGCCGACTTAACTTAATATTTTTCCTGTTCATGAAGAATCTCTTTTACGTGACCCGGTCCATGTCGGTTACCTTAACAATCCTCATTACGCTAGAACGTTACTTAATGATTGCTTTTCCGAATAAATGCAAATTTTGGGTTAAAGATAATGAACCATGGAAATATCGGGCGCCCTTGATACTTGTAATTGTTTGGTCAGTACTTATGCATTTTGTCTGGATTGTCAAAACCGCCCCTGTTAAAAACGATTATGATGGAAGTTTTCCGTCAACATCCCTTATCAATGACGACGGCGTTTCGGTAGTTGTACCTACAGATTCTGACGAGCTACTACATTTTCCATATTTTCTACTAATCACTGATGTCGGGAAAAAATTCAGTGTAAACTTTCAAATGGCAGTCTCAGCGTTTGAATTTCTCAGATTTTTCTGAAAGTAATAATACTTTCCACAACAACTAGCAAATGTGTCTAATATGTATATGGTCAGTATACTCTTTTTTACAATTTAATGGTGGGGAGAATGTGGAATTGTAATGAACTATTAAAATAAATAATTGTTAAATACAACAGTATCTGTCTGTACATGCCTCGCATGGAAATGAGAAGAAAATATGCTATTTAAACTTTGACCCCTCGTTTGGGACTTGAGACGCCCAATACAGGCACGTATTCCGAACAGCCGTGGTACCTAAGTAGTATCGTAGTAGCTGTTGCTACAATTTTAAATAAGTTAAATACATGTGCTTGAAAACATGTTAGTTAGAGAGCATACAAGAAAGGAATCTATTGTCACAAAGGAATTTACATTAATACGTCCATTGGGACGTGAAAATCTTAAAATTTTATCTCAACTGGTAATTATACTCAACTCAAGTTTCCCCCAATATATGTATTTATTAAAATAAACTTTTATCTAAAAAGTAAGAAAAGACCCTTCTACAGTAATTCATTTGACATATGTGTACAAAATTTCAACTTCCTAATTTGACCAGTTTTGGAATTAATGTATATATATTTTATGCTTTTGAATAATGAACATAATATGCTCTGAAGCTGGAAAGTTTTCCTAATTTTCCGTTATCGTTGCACGTCATTCATGTAATTGTTCATTTAGGCTAGTTTGACAATTATTCATTTTATCTTTTTTTATTTTAATTTCATACAATTTTGCAATTTCTAAAGTTGAGTTAATATTTATACAAGTTCATATTTATTCTCAATTATGTGAAATGCTCATTCTGTCGCTCTTATTTCACGAAAAAGAAAAGCCAATTACTATCTTTACCTTTCACGCTACAGTACAATCTACAATACTACTTACAAGTACCTACAAACAGTACAATACAGAAAACTTTAGCAACACCAACCACAATGTGCACAATTGGAAAAGAGTACCGGTGAAATACTAGTTACTTGGATTTGAATTTGAATTCAAATCATACATGCAACGATCACTTCTTTTTAAAAATTGCCATTTATATTTTCATCAAAAATCTCCTCGGATCAATAACAATGCCATAAGTTCGAAGTATAGGCTCATAATCATTAATTCTGATTTTTGTGTTTGCTTAGCACGTGCAGCCATTTTGACTAGTCTATGTAATGTAAGTAGTAAGTATTAGTTTGCCGTCTGATATTCAGATGCTTGATATCCATATCCTACAATTATAATTACCTACCGTACGCGCGTCTACGTGTATATAAGTAAACGAGAAAAAGCGCGTTCAACAAAGTTGAACGTCTTCCCCCCTTTATAACCCCTCTCTCCCTTGACTCCTAGTTCTACAGGCTTTTTGTCTTCTCTCTCTTTCTGATGATGATGCAAGTTCTACTTTGTCTGAAGTGTACGTAATGATTAGACTATAAACTTATATGTCGCTAAAATCAGAAAATATGCAACTATTTATGATTGAAAAAATGCATAAAATATGCAAGAAAATATGCAAGAAAAAAATTCGAAATATACAATATTTACTAATTAAAACGGTAAAATCAACGATTACGATAGTATTCAACGGTTAACTATCATCTTGTAGTGGCAAATTACGTGTTGTTCGAGATTTTTCATAGTAAAACCGTATCTTCTTGCCGGCAACGAAGCTTTTTCCGTACTGAAACTTTGTTCCATTACCATTGAAGTAAATTGACACTATTTAAAATTTTTGAGTAAAGATGGGCTTAAACCTGTGCGGTTGCAGAATCCCCACTTAGATTGGAAGCCATTTTACAGACATCATAAAACCAGGGTTGTTTCGAAGTAGAAATTGAAGTTGTTTTTATAACTTCCATATTGTTAGGTTGGTGATAAGGTGGCGGATTCAAACAATTTCCCGCACGGGAATTTGATCTCGCGATACTGCAATTTTGAATTTGTCAAGGTTGCTGCCTTAACAACCACGCCAACAAAACACATGTTATGGCGCGCAAAAATAACTCGTATTTGAGCTTATTTTGCTGCTCGTCATTAAAAAAATCCGCTATTAAATCGAAAATCTATCAATAAGTCAGGTTCCGAGATTCCATATTCAGAATTGCATCTGATAAAAATTGGTAGTTGCATGCTACCTCTGCAATCTTAACGCCGTCTTTTGCCAGTATGTGTACGTGTTCCGTTCTTTTTATGCATTCAGTATCATGTTCGTAAAATGAACCGATTACGGAATGTATTCCGTCATTGTCCTCAAAGAGAAAAACGGAATTTTTCCAAGTTCTATACCTTTTAATGATACGTATCTTAAAGCCATGGGTTGTAGGAACGGTTCTTTGAATTTGTTGTATGTCGGCAGCAAGCATGTCACTACACAGCTTATTGTTTACACATTCTGAGGTTTATAGGTTCTTCTGATCTACTTCTTGAAATGACTATTTTGCCAATCGATTTTTTTCATTTAAACCATCCTCCTTTGGTTAATATTGCCCATGAATGCTCGTTATTAATTTTTACTAACTTAATTCTTTTTAACCGTATGTCATTCACGTAAAATGAAATAAAAGCTGCACTATATTCGCCTTCATTATTCTGGAGCTCGTTTTAGTTTCAAAACTCTAGTCATGGAAATATTTAGTAAAGAACCAAAGTAGGACAACACTCCGAATATTTCAGTCAGTAGTAGCATCTAAAAGTAAAAAGTTTCACCACCTTAACCCAACCACAAAAAAGTGTCACCTTAATCTGCTATCATGACATTGAAAAGACTCATCACAGTAATCCTATGCATTTGGATTCGAAGGAGCAACCTAAATGTACTTGCTGACTCTTTCTCTAACTTTGATATTGCTCCCAGCTTAAATTTTTTACTAAATCCCATGCACCACTGTTTCGTTCTCATTTCAAATTACGAACGAATGGATCTTCCTAAATTAGAAGTTCCAACAACAATTAGATACAGCGACCCCACGAACACATTAGGGATAAAAAAAGTTATTAGTTAACAAACGTTTACATGATGAAAGGAAAGAAGAATTTTTATACCACATGGTTTCCCTTACAGGTCCTGTAATTGACAGGTTTGGTAATTTATACCAAAATAACGTTGCAACAGGGTTTTACGAGATCTCCGTAAATAATACAGTGAAATCAATGTTTCGGTGCAATCAGTCAACTTATTTTTACGGTGGGCCTGACAGCAACGGTGCTAAAAATTCCCAAGTGTTTGGCCAATGTACAAAAGTAAATTTTCTCAAATATTCAACAAACAGTCGCTCTTGGAAGTGTGAAGTTCATATTGATCTCTTACTTCCCAATACAAATGCGCTACTCGAACATTGGCACTATGAACTGATGATTAAACCTAAAAATATACGATACCGTCCAGAGGGTCAGTACGTTTCATACTTTGTGATGACGCCAACAACGTTACCAAGAATTCACTTTCTGATTACCTCTGTTGGTAAAGTACGAGACGATCATGGTCAAACATTAGTATCCAAGTGGTTAATATTCCATCTATACCAGGCAGGACAGTGGCGCTTTGGAACGCTAAATGTATTTTCTGTTGTAACGTTATTTAGTCAATTAAATACTAAGATCGTGCTACCGGAAATCGTATCACTTGAAATCGTATCTCGTATTTTCTTTTTGAACCCTCGACCAGTACTTTACAGCAAATTTGGAAACAAAAAATACGGTTTAGATCCTCTATACAAAAAGATGAACACAACTGACTTCAATCGTGTAAACATATCTGAAATAGTACTATTTCACAGGTATAAGCTAGTTGACTCTGATTTTTCTTTGGAGTGCATGACTTTTGAACCGGAGTTGCAATACACTCTAGATAAACTTGAGTTGGAATCTTTCCACAAATTACATTATGTTTTAAAAAACACTCCGCTTGAAAAACTGCTTCGCTACGAACAGGATCATATGTGGCTCAATGTAATTCGCCATCACAACAGAACTTTGCAATTAAAAAAGTGTATCTGGGGTGAAAGTGTCATTCAACATCGCATTCAATTGGTTCATCGACCCATTTCAAATATGACTGTTGCTTCCCATTTTTCCACCACGAGATATCGTTTTGTCAGTTGTGGAAGGCCCAATGCCACAGCTTTGCCGTATGACATGCTACTTGTTAGCTTTGACTTTGACAAAGCCACGTGGATTATTATTGCTTTACTCAACCTTCTCACTGTACCAATTACTATCGTCACGATTGGTTTCGTAAGCGATTGCATAAACCTCTCGACTCCTTCGAGTACTTCTTGTAGGAGGAAATTACACTGGGGAAAGTTAGGCGCGTCTTTGCTATCTTGTTTCAGATTGTTGGTCGAACAGGGGAATCCATTTTCAAATAAAGGTGATAAATAACAAACATTCAATAATCCTCCTATTATCTTTGTTAATGGGGTGTTTGGTGATTAGTTGCGTATACAAAGGCGACAATATTGATAGAATAGTTCAACCTCGAGGGAAAATACCATACAAGTTGTTTTCTCAATTGGTTGATCATTCTTTCAAGGTGTACACGAAATTGGGAAAACGGACCAGTTTTAAGGGCCTAGAGAGTTGCCCTGCTGGGAGAACATGTTATACGACAAATATTACTATGGTCAGCCCTCACATACTAGAAAATTCTGTATACGGCTACAGATTCTACTCTGAAGTGGACGCGATGGCACCAAGTAATTCACCCCAGCACGACTTGCTTCGCAGTAATTCACAACTTCACCCTGGCATTCTGACTTCTATAAATACACAGGATGCCCAAAATATCAGTGTTACCGAATTTTTCGAAAATCTACCAAAGGAGTTGATATTTTCCGAGTTACACAAATGTGACAGGAAGGCGGCGATACTTCCCGAAAATGTGGTAGCTGAAATGGAAACTTTACTGCTAACAGACAAACCAAAACATCTTGTTTATATTGGAGAACAGATACTCTTCGAAAGCGTAATGCATCAGAGGGCGGCGATACTTCCCGAAAATGTGGTAGCTGAAATGGAAACTTTACTGCTAACAGACAAACCAAAACATCTTGTTTATATTGGAGAACAGATACTCTTCGAAAGCGTAATGCATCAGTATGTGGCATTGGGATTTAACAAGCCATTTCTCCACGATGTTGCTCGTCTCAGTGAAAGTATTGCCAACCGTCTGGGTGGTTGGATATCGTCAGGAAATACAGAGCATTGGAGAAAGCTGCTTCTTTGGGTGGCAACAGCACGAGGAAAGTAGCACAGCCAAACACGACTAAAAATGGTACATTAAATACATATGATGAAAGAATTCCTGTCTCTAATCCAGTTACGTCAATAGAAGGAAACATTTTAGTAGTATTTGTCGTGCTGGGTTTTGGTCTGGGCGCTTCAGTAATAGCATTTCTGGCAGAACTAAGGAATTGGGTGTCAAGGATTCTTATATCGCTACCTGGTCGTTTACAAAAAATGATAGTAAAGACAAGAGAAAGTGAAATTCAGCAAACATCGGTTGGTACACAAACTGTTTACCGTCGTTCAAAGTGTGTCCCTTTAAAGATGCCAATCCCATAAATAGATTGGCTTAATTATCTCATTCAAAACATCGTGTTTACTAAATGCGTCACTGTGTATGTATCTGTAGTAACAGTATTCTATATAATGATTTGGATTTATGTTTGTCTGGAATATACAGAAGTACACTGTACACCTACGATACTTATTATAGAATATTATATAACAAGTTACATTTATAGAAGCTATATAACATGTAGCATTGTAACCAGGATAAGACATTGCTATCAACTTTACTTGGAATTATTATTCAGTTTCCTTAACATTCCTGGAAGTCTTTGAATAAACCACAATGACTAAAAAGGAATATATTTTGAGTCGCGGCAATGTATATAATCTTTCCATAATTTCAATAGAGGCTGCTTCTATAAATTCATAAATTTATAATAACAACGAGTCTATTTCATTCTAGCGTTTCTCGAAGTAAGTTACATAGTATGAACTGTTCTGAGATTCTGACAAAATGTACGTTACCGAAACAAAAAGTGAACCATTAGACTTCTGGACTTGCATCTTTCTCAAATCCGGCACTCACACCCTTTTCAAGGCGGAAGACATAAGTGAAGACAGTTATCACGATATCACCGCTAAAGCTTATAAATTTGTTTGCTGGTCCTATGGAGCATTTTTGTTTGGAACAAAGCACGGTCCTGGCTGGTGCACGGTTCTGAGCATATTAATAATTCTGTTTGCTCTTTATGGTGTCATCACGAACAGTTTAAACGTGATTCTTCTCCGGAAGTCATTTAATGGTTGGAGACACTTTAAGGAGTATCTTATGTTGCTGTCGGTTATCGAGCTGGTGGTCGGTGTAGGAGCTGTAGGTTTGACTTTTTCTACGATGTTGATTATGGGTGGGTATAATTTATCGTATTTGCAACAGTGCAGTGTTCGTACAAGCCAAATTTATTTTTTATCTTATCCTGACATATTATGTGTTTTTGTAGATAACGTGAGCCGAAGTAAATCTACCTTGATATTTTTCCTCTGTATGAAAAATCTTTTTTACATGACCCGAACCATGTCAGTCGTTTTAACGATAATTATTACCCTTGAACGTTACTTGGTGGTCGCATTTCCTACTCGGTTTCCTTTTTGGCGAAAGGAAGATCAACCTTGGAAATATCGAATGTCTTTCGCATTTGTATTTATTTGGTCACTGATTGTCCATTTATTTTGGATATTACAAACTACCGTGGTTAAAAATGAATACAAAGGGAGTTTTTCTTTGGACCTTTCAGCGACGTACTTTAATGAAGACGTTATAACAACGCCTACCAATTCTGACGAGTTACTGAACTTTCCTTATTTCTTCCTTAACACTGATGTTGGGAAACTATACAATGTAAAGCTTAAAATCGCAATGATTGCGTTAGACTACCTTGTGCCAGGTCCTCTTTTACTGGTTCTCAGTATTCTTCTGTGTGTATCGGTAAGTCATACATAAAGTAAGTAACAGGATTCCAAAATAATTCAGAAATTATAACTTTAGCCGCTATCCTGTATCCTTTTCTTGGTGACAGATTCAAACATGGAACAAGAAGCGGACAATTCTAAATGTGCCACAAGACCACAATCGTGATGCCAATGCAGCAAAAATGTTTTGCGGCGTAGCGGTGGTTGCCCTCGTTTGTAATTTGGTGTCTCCTGCGCTCTGGGTCGTTGCTAACTTCAAGACTGTGACTTATATAGAACTTGTACTCCTGGAGAGGTTAGCCATCGTGATTTCAACATCTACCAACTTCCTCGTTTATTACTGGTTTGGTGGAAACTTTAAAAGGGAATTTTGGAACTATTTGAAAAGCTTCGTGACTGCAGACGGGAGATTGGGAAGGTGGATGGATAAGCATATTGAGAAAACAAATGAGTGTAATAGTACGGATAACCAGTCACTAGAAAAGTTGCCATTGACAACCAGAGTAGTATTAAAATGAAAAGTGAATCGGAGACGATGTAAGATTAAAGTTTAATGGAAAAATGTAATTTATTAAATGAACACGATACTATCACAGTAAAGATTGTAAATGTCTCATTTAAAAGAATTTTCCCTTCATTTAATTGTGATAACAGAATGTGCATCTTACGAGGGAACATCGGAGGCT
>JAHZNE010004053.1:0-12627 GCA_027744055.1 Callyntrura sp. NNG-2020
GGACTGGAATCTTATATGAAAAATGGAAGAAACCATTGCACCCAACAAAAAATGAGAGAAGAGAGGCTACACAACTACAATTTTAAGGATACTTTTTTTCCTAAAGAAAGAAGACTAACTTAACTCATCTCTCTATCTTAGTTAATATATTGGAACTTTCTTTTTTTACAGTATGATGTCTTTCTCTAGTTGCTTTCACCGTTTCCAGTTTATGGAAATGCACATATCTGTTTCAATCTACCTATCTACATATTTGAGCTATAGTTAGTTACGAGCTTGTGTAAACATGATCTCTCTGCCAATGTCAAAACATACGTACACATAGATGCCTTATTAGTTTATCTTTATTCTGTCTTCCATCTCCTGAAATTCCTTTTGCTCATACGCTTGCTGGATTATTATTAAACAAGAAGGAAAAAGTAGTGACTGAGTGCGCTTGTGTATGACTTGTACATAAAGAAAGATAATATACGATGAAATGGTTGACTTTTCTTGAGTGTCATTCTCTTACAGGGAAAAGTATATAAGCATTCAGAGGCATCTCCGTTTTTTTTCTACGTAAAAGTTGGCATTCTGTTTTTCGAACATTATTCCCATCAAAAAATGGATAGAGAGCATGGCATTTATTTGGAAAGTGCGACTTCAACCTCTTGCTGTTCTAGTACAATAGCCTCGTTTACGAAAGCAGCTCACAGGATGTGCCTATCTCGGCACTGGTGCTTTCTTGATATATGACACTGGCATCCTGAGAATGTGATCGGGACTTCTGGTATTTTCAGTAATGAAAAAAGTTCTCCGTCAAACCCAAGAAATACGCGCATCAAAGTTGGGCTCTTTATCTCTTCATTTTCCTCTCCGCGCGCACTTACTTTCACTCCATAATTAATCACATTGGCCGTCGTTACGTACTTGTCTAGTACATGACGACGGGAAGGCTGGATACTAGTCAGTCGAGTCGTTATGGCTGAACTCATAGTTGGGCAGGGATGTTAACAGTAAGTGAGATGAAATGTGTTTTAATGCTTCGTTAATTCAGTAACTCTACACGTTAGCCAGTTAGACGTATACATACTATGCATACGTATACGTACTTTCCCTTATTGTAAAGATCAAACAGTTCCATTTCATACCTCCTTAAATAATTTTTGGGACGATAAAAGATAAAGCATCTGGTTTTAGAAAAGAACATTTATATTCTCTCCAGGTGGAGACATCACAAAGAAATCAGAGATGTTCAAATGACACTCCTTTATTATTATTATCATCATTGACCATTGACGGTTTCCAGAATGGAATATGATTTTTTGAACGTTTTATCTTTGGTCACATTTTTACTGTCCCATTGAAACCATCTGCTACCAAAATCTCACCTTGCCAAGGCCATAATCAATAAAATGGACTTCGAGTGTGCACGTGAATATACGAGTAGGTTTATTAAAAATGTAGCTGCTCGTTTCGTAGCTTTGCTCAGTTTGAATGATTAATGAAAACCCAAGTAAACGAAATTAAATGATAATGGGGTAAATAAAATATATATGTATTTTTATGTATGTATGTGTCTGTATGTATATGATGAAGTATGACATATGTTACCTCTGCACAAACTTATTACAGACTATTTCTCTCGATCTCGAATTTTCACTCTCACGCTGACAGTTTTTGAAGATGAAAATTGTTAGGTACTTTGCAGTCACTTGGCTTCAAGTGACGAACAGAGAGAGGAAGGTTTCTGCATTAGACAAGATGAAAGCTACATAAAAGATTCAATTATGACATCCGAAGCGATTTTCTTTTTAATTCATTCTATCTCGCACATGCATGAGTGAGTTCTTGATGTTGTGGAGTTGTTTGCTGTAAAAAAAGTGTAAAACACTTTTTTACATGCAACGTAAAAATTTGGTTTTGAAACATAAAATAATATAAAAAAACACATATGTGATTTAAAGTGAAGCTGTTCATTTCTGTGCAAAATACTGAGTGAGAGAAAGAGGGTGTTATCATCACTTGAATTTATACATGATTCACAGAAAGTTCACTAGAAAAGTGAATTATGCATTTTTGAAAAATTCTGAAACAAATTGTCACCCACATGACAGTGAGCAGTAGCAGTACTCTTTGTCATTTGTCATTCATGTCATATATGGAGCAAAAAAGAAACCAAAAATGGAACCAGTTCTCGCAAGTCTTGACAAATTGCAGAATTTACATAATTTAGACTTTCGGCTGATGGCAATGTATCCCGAGTCTGAATCAACTTCTCGCGAAAAGTCTTGAGCTGATTCACTCCACTGACTCTAGAATAAAATATGTTGATATTGCTCCCATCATGCATACAATGATCTAAGAAATTAATCATGTTCAGGTACACCTGAGCCCCACAATAGGTTGGTTGTCTGACATTGTCGTATTAATTACAAATGAGATCGAGGATAAATTTCGTGGTCTAACTCCCAGCATTTGCTTGCTGGTCGTGACAACAAGTGTTCCCTTTTTGTATTTCGTGCACATATGGGAGAAAACAAAATCTAATTTTCTCTCGCTTCCATTCTCTGATGACTAAATCTGAACAATGTACCTGCAATTCATGCATATGGATAGCCTTTCGGGAGTACTAATAGTAATATTTAGAATGTCAGAAACAGCTGGAAATTTTACGATTTGAGTAGGTTATTTAAAAATGCAATTTCCGCACGAATATCATTTTTAATTTAATGAAAATGCCCATTGTCAACCGGGGGTTCATTGTATTGTAGGTGTTATTGTAACATCTGGAATGAAACTCTTTATATATGTAAATCAGTTCAGGATGTATTTTGGCAAGTTCCATATTTAAACACGTATTCTTCCTTTCAAACACTGTTAAAACATTCGGCAAGAGCATTACGCTCAATTTCAGTTCTCTTAAGCAGTACTTAAAGGGGGCTTAAACTACTTGTTCAAATAATTAAAGAGACAACACTTGAATGATAAGGAGCATGCAAACTGACGTCAATAATGGTCTCTCCCAAACTTTTTACTTTGCTCATTAAATGGGGCTACCCAATTTGACCTTTTACTTAACAGCTTTTAGGGACAAATGGCAGGGTGTGTAATTTCACGAAGTAGTACACTCTACGCATTTAATTACAAATTCCTGTGTTTGTAATTAGTACTTCAGTATTTCTATTTGACGATTATAATTATCATGGGCTATTTACAATGTAAAATTACTTTTCTGTATGGGATGGAAACGGAAGAAGAAGAAGGAAAGCTCTCTTTCTCTCTCTCTCTCTCTCTTTCAGCGAGAAATGCAATGAAGAGGAGGAAAAGGTACCTCGTGTGCTGTAAAAGTAAATATATAGGAAGTAGGGAGTAAAGACAGTATCTGTGTTGCTTGCGTTTTACTATCAAAACGAGATTGAAAGTTTAGTAGTGTGTTTCTCATTTCTGTCCTGTTTGAAACAAAACCATGCCCATTAACTTTAGCCACTTCCAGTTGTGGCAAAATACCATATTATGTTGTATTCATGAAATGAAACTTTGCAACTCCGCTTTCAGATTACGTTCAACAGCCATAATAAGAAACAAGGTCCTCACTGTCGATAGGCTTTGTGTTCATGTTACTTTTCCAAGTGCTTTCCATTTTGACTCGATCAGATTCAACGTGCTATTTATTTGCAGGCTCTTCGTTTCGTTTGCGGTAGTTGGAGACAGATGGGATATGGCTTAAAGAAAGGCAGGTTTTCTTTTCAAGAGTCACTCCAACTCACGATTGCGGTTTGCGGTGGAGGTACTTTTTGGTGGCGGTAGTGATGTGGTAAAAACGTTTTCCTGACAAGCACTATTGTTATTGCATGTACCATTATTCTTTAATCATATCCCGGCGCAAGGAAGGTAGAACAACAGAAGTCAGATTGTTATAACAGGTAGAAAGTAGAAACATATTCTTTCTCTAGAAGTACGTGTCCTCCAATATTAGCTCTGCGCGGGTGTATAGACACAGACACTGTGTAAATAAACGCATATGGCACGGGCACACACACTTTGATCATACGGCTGCCCACAGTTTCTCTGTATCGCAAAGACATTTCAAAGGAATGACGAAGAAACTAACAAAATTCGGAATTTGAATTATTTTTCAATAGGGTAACCGTCAAAAAGAACAAAAAGGGAGTCAACACCACACGAGCAACTTTCACAATAAAATATTAAGAAATTCCCAAATTCCTCACCTGTTAATGAGCAGTTAATTTGGTGGCTGACCACCGGAGGTGGAACAGATTAGTTAATTGGATATTAATCAAAGGTAATATTAATTGATACGTCGCTTGTTAGGGATTTTTGAGTTTGGCTGCATAAATGGAGTGTTTTCTCTTGTTTTTCTCTTGCAATCTTTGCACCATGTAATAATATCCTGTGTTGTTTAGTGTGTATGCATAATACAGAACGGCGGTTCATTTGTTTTTACAATGCATTAGATTTGTACTTGTTAGTAGCAAGTACAAAATGAATGTTATGTAATAATCCGGGTGGTGGATTTTGCGGCAACAATATTAAACATTAAACAAAATGGGAGTATAGTTTGAGTCTGAATGTTTTTGTGTATCTTATACCGTTGCCCTATAACCTAATTAAATTTCGTTGAACCCACTCGAATATAACTATGCATCGTGTTTGAGAAACGATGTGTTGATGTGAGCCTTCCTCTTGATAGATTTCTTTGTTTTGTTCAGACAACTTCTTATGGTCACTGAGGAGGTGAACACCACCATAATGTAGGTGTATATTGTTTTATATAATGTTTCAAAATTACACTTTTTGGATATACCTAATTTACATCAGTTCGTGCGGTGACCCAACACCCCAACCTTCATAATAATAATAATGATGATGCACTCCCAGCAAAGTAATACAAACAAACCAAAATAACATTAAAATATATGTATATATTCATGTGGCTCTGTGTGTTGTGTGAAACATCTCCTGTTCGTAGAGAGTTTTTCCATTACCCTCGTGCCAAACTAAAACTTATTAAAACTTGGAAACTTCACCCTTAACGACTGGTACTTCTACTTCTATCCTATCACTCAGCAGTCAGCATTCCAGCAACAAACAATGGCATGCATAGTATAGTAGTGGCAGGGCAGTGGGTGGTGTANGAAACTTCACCCTTAACGACTGGTACTTCTACTTCTATCCTATCACTCAGCAGTCAGCATTCCAGCAACAAACAATGGCATGCATAGTATAGTAGTGGCAGGGCAGTGGGTGGTGTAACAAGACTAACTTTACAACTGGGTGGACCTGATGTAAGTATATACATCTAGTTATGTTGTATGTGTGAGGAGCGAGGAGTGCAGTGGAAATGGAGAAACAGAAACAATGGGTAACAAAAACCAAGAAAAATATCAAGGGAGCAAACTCTCGAGATTATTTGACTTCCGTCTCTCCTCTAAAAACTCTTCATCGCATCCTATGTACCCTCATCGTGATCATCACCATCCAAATTTTATCTTCCTAAAAGCCAAAAATTGCACGTGCACAATTTGTTCTTTAAAACGTAACACGTCTCTATATTATTGATTGTATGGCTTCTCCAAAGAAAGTGAAATAGTGGAGAAAGAAAAAAGGAAAGAGGTTGCTTTAAAGAGGAAATTAAGAGGAGAGTTTGATTCATTCCTGAGCAGAAAATGATGATAGCATGTTTGAGTATAATACCACTGAGATTACAATTACAACAACGACCGCGTGGAATAGTATATTGGTACTGTGTACCATATTGCGTTGTGAGTTTGTGTGCGTAGCATGCTGCTTTGTTTAACCCTAAACGAAACAGACTTGGTCCCTCGTTAGGCATTCAACTGTCGTTGTGTATATGGGCATGCAACTAGAAGTGTTTTTGAGTTTTATTCCCTCATTCTGAGTTCGTGAGCATCCACATTAGCAGATGAAAAACTGGAAACGTTACGTAGTAATGAATTCATGGAGAAAGCACGACCAACGCGGAGCAGCGTGACAACGTGGTATCAGCATTGGCCCTATGGTTCCTAGTACATTCACTATAGTTGTGGTTTCTTTTGTATCCATGTTGCATGAACATCATTTTTTGTTGATGTCATCTACTATCATTTTGGAGCAGGCATTTCTCTGAAGAAAATTTAATGCTTGCTTGCTGCTAGAATTTCTCTGCGTGTTCTGTCGCAAGGCACGGGACACGGAATGAATCTGGTTTTAAACAGAGCTTTTTACTTCGAAGAAATGTTTGAAAAAACAAAAGTTTTTGATGAGCAAAGGAATTATTGTTCATTTTCTAAGCTGCTAACAACTTTGCTTTCAACGGAAACCATCGATTTAAGAGCGTTGCTTGAGACTTTCCAAGAAAACTAAGATTTGCTGTAAAGAATATTTTTTCCTGGTGAATTTTAGAATTATCATTTATTCGGCGACGAAAATATAGACGAAGACTTCCGTTCAGACTCGATAATTTCCCTGCATTATTTCCTTGAAAGTGTCCATTTCCAGTTTGATATAGGTACGCTTGCTTGAGTTATAAATGTAAACGGGGTCCTCCATGTTCTCTATGTCAAAGCCTACTTTTTGCAGGTTGAACTTTTGGAGCTTGAATGTTCCTGAAACATAAAACAAAAGCAGTTTGTACATTCAACAAGAAATACGTAGTAGATAGTATATTGTATATATATATATAAATACTTTAAATGAAAGTGAAACATTCTTTTTTGAAAGATGACAACTCCATTTCACTAACCGGTCATGTTTTCAACGTTGTCTCCTTTTATACGTCTGATAAAAACAGGTCTCGCGTAGATTGGTAATCCTTTCTCCAATCCTTCGTAAAGTTTTTCCAGGTCCAAACTTTCATCAGCGTCGTAAATTGCAGCCATTCCAGCCCGACCCTCGGTTCCAGGGATCTTTACACCGTAAACTATAGTAGTTTTCATTTCTGTCAATCGTAAAATGAGACCTTGTATACCTACAAGTAAAGCAAGGAAAAGGAAATGAACTATTAAAGGGAAACTCTTTAGAACACGTATACTTGTCCCGCGAAATCTAGTTTACCCATCATATCTCAACGTCGGGAAGAATCTGACAATTTTTGCTACTAGCTCCCCTGCTTCATTATCTTTACAAGCCACAGCGAGACCGGTATTTTTATCCCTGATAATTTCTCCAGAAACTTCATCCACCTTGACCACTGTCATTGAATAAAATGGTTGTACCCAAACAGGAATGTATCCCAATGCCCCAACTTTCGTGCCTTCGATGTTTACTGTTTGATATACATACAATACGGGAATTTCATTTTGCACTGAACAGTACAGATAACTATTGGGCGTGTAGGTGCAGCCCATTTTTACAAGTTTTCATGATCAACTAGATAGCATATGTATTACCCATCGTGCAGTTTCCCTCGGTGCTCCCGTAAGCTTCGATAAACCTCTTCACGTTGTACCGTTTAATGAAAGTTTCCCATACTTCAGGCTTTACACCACATCCATACATTGTTCGTAGGGTGTGATTACTTTCTAGCTCCACCTGGGCTGGTTGATTTACGATAAACCGACAAAGTTCACCCATGTACAAACAGGTCTTTAAATGTAAACAAAACTATGCTTATCTTTCTTTCCCACCACATTCACATAATATAAAGCTTCATTACACATGAAGTATGGAGTAGTACTGAAAATGCACGTACCGTCACTTTATAGAAGTGCACATCACTCCAAAATTTGGACGCCGAAAATTTTGGTATTATTACCAGTGGTACTCCATGTACCAATGCCCATATTATTCCAGATAGCGCAAAAGTGTGATAGAGAGGCAAGGGACAATAGGTAATATCATTTTTTGTCAACTTGAGCAATAAAACGGATCCTCCTAGCACATTTATTCTTTGAAAAAGGAACAAAGCCGTGTCATAAAAACAAAAGATTGCTAATGTTGAACATAATGTGGTGTAATTAAATAAATTGTTTGTTGGGAGCCTACCTCGAATGAGTACTTTTTGCCGCCTTTGGCATGCCAGTCGTTCCAGACGTAAAGATGTATAAAAAGGTATCCATAAAAAAAGGTTTATCTTCTTTTTGGTGAATTTTAACCGGTTTTGAAGACGCAGCTCGCAAGCACGCCGCTAAATCGTGAACTTTGAACTCCTCAGAAGCAGCTCTGTTTACTACGGAATCAAACGGCATACTGTATTTTCGACCGATTGGATACAACCCGTCTAGGTAGCGATCAAGTTCGTAAAGAACAACATGGGCCTGTGGCTTGTCCCGCTGTTGACGTATTCTCCATATTTCTTTGAATGCTGTGGTTTTATAAACACGCCATTTTATCCCCAAAATAAGATTTAGATCATTATTCACCATAAGTGTTCACGTTATTTAAATACTACCTTCTCGCATTTCCACTCCGTATATCACAGATTTGCATTTGGAAGTTATGATACAATGTTCTAATGAGTCCCCTTGCAGATTGAAATTCATTAGTGCTGTTGTAACGCCAAGCTAATTAACAGAATAAATCGTCCACATGGATATTCAAAGAAATTGGATCTACGTAATATAATAAATTATAGACAAACCCGACTCAGGCCCAACCAAATACAGACAACTTCTGGTCGGTTTTGCATGGCTAGACCTACAACATCGCCCTTTCGGTAACCTTGTGCTTGGAAGAAATTAGCAATTTGGAAGCTCATGCACTGAACCTATCGGGATTTAGACAAGTTCAAATTAATAGCAGATAGCAGAGAGACACGTTCATTGTACAACCTTAAAGTTGTCTTACTTGCTGGTAAGTCCATTTCTCCTCTTCATAAAAGAAGCAGGTACGATCAGGAGAGATTTTTGTGTTTCTATCCAGCGACTTAAAAACAGTATCATTTGTCGCCAGCTTCCACACCCAAATTGACAACATCCTTATACACGTGGTGAACAAAAATCTGTCAATAAAAGTGAAAAACAAACAGTTAATTACACAATTTTGTTGGTATATTGGAGATAAAAACTAAAATATGAAACCGCACTTACGTAGAATCCCTTTTAAAAGTTTTAATCAAAATAAGCAGTGTTTTTCTACGACTCCACACCAGTTTTAGTATAAGAACAATTGCAAAATACACGCACACATAATTAATGTATTCAAACAACTCCATCTTGACAATTGACAATGCACAAATATCGTAAGTTGTTATCGATTTCAAGCGGCAAAAAATTTATACGAAAGGTAGCGTTGTCGCAAAAACAAATATGAAAATTTTATGTCATCTTAGCAAAAACGACCTAACGTTCTCTCTCCAACACAACATGGACTAAAACTAATTGTTGTGTACCTCTCCACTAGTCTACGTTTTCTACCCGTGGCACTTCATAGCTGACATTTTCATTACTGACAGTAATGCATCTTTTCCCGTCGTGTAAATCAGCATAAAAATAGCGAACACGGGTGTATTTTTTTAAACGCAAAAACGAAACAAATAAGTAACGCCAGTCAAATCAGTTAAGAAAAATGTTTTTAAAAAACGTAGCCATTTATTCATCACGTAAGTTCACCAGACAATGCATACATCATTTTCCGTCTGTATTGTTGACAGTAAATATGCCCTTCCTTTTAAAAAAAACTGACGAATTGCATGTTTGGATCTTGTCCGTTTGGTGCCAACATGGGATTATCACGCAATAACTTAACTGCAATAATGGGATCGTACAGACGAACTAAGTTACCTCCTTAAGAGGCTACGACCAATGTATTGAGCTATTGTTATTTTAAGTGGATTCCATACATTATTATATAGTTCTAAGTTCTAAATACTTTCAACTTGATTTTTCAGTGTGAGAAAAAACCACGTATTTTTTGAGTAAGGCTATATGCAAGTTAAACGAAAATGCGACGAGGATGAGACCGATGAGCATAATGACGAGGAAAAAGCGACAGAAACCGGCCTATTTTCCCAGAGTATAAGCGTGTGTTGGTAAGTGGTAGAGGTAGATATGCGTAAAAAATATGTACATTTCGCAATGGAGTATCCGGTCAGCGAATGTTCAAGTTTTCAACATGCATAAGTACTAATACTAATAGTCCGGTATTATCAATATGGTTATCGTTGACGTTTATCAGGCTAGTGGTTAAAATAAATGAGAGAGGGGATGAAACGCTTTTATCCAACAATACCATCATAGTTCATGATAGGCTTTCGTATTTCAGCATTTTTCCTACTTGCATTTACTGCTAAAGCATATTATTACAGCCAAGTGCTTCCGAAAACAAAACAGATAGGTATGTGAATGATACACTCCAAGTTCACAGGAATGCAAGTGACCCTAAAAATTGCTAATTTGGTTGCTAGTTTAAAAAATATGTTTTTATGTAACATGCACAACTTTATATTGTCGTTTCGTAACGTTTTGGGAATTTTATGTAGGTGAATCAGGCAGTACCACTTAGTTCTCCAGTCAGAAGTAGTAGAATTTTTCCATGTGCAAAATTTCTTTGAAGTCATTATGCATCAGAAGTGGGAGTGATTATACATATACTGTTTACCGTTGTTTTTGTTAGTCATTTAAGACAAAGGATTTCTAGCATGCATGGTTTTTGTAGAGGAGGAAAAACATTGTTTTAAAAATGAAGATCGGCAATACTACTGCCAGTAGCTAAAGCCTCTAATTATTCGTATTTTAACAGTTTTATTTTTATTTGCATGATATCACTGTACATAATTTTGAGAGCTTTTTTCACAGGCCCAATTAAATTATTATAAGAAAAAAATTTAATATAAAAATTTGCTCGAAGTTATGCCAGTATATTTTGAAAGTCATATTAGTCCGATAAATACTAGAAGCTGCTACTGTACGACATGTCAATGATAATCCCAAGGTTTCATTCCTTTAGGAGTTGAAAACGAGCATACCCAACTCCAGAAAACTTATCCAGAATTATATTTTTTGCGTATGCTTTACACACAATTGAGATCAGGGGTCCAGAGGAAGCTCTCTTTACCTTTATCATGACAAACGGCGTCTGCCAATTGCCGCCTTTATAGGGAAAATCGGCATTACTGAAGTACGGGCCTGGAAAATATTCAATTGATCCCAGATTTTCGTCGTCGTACACATGCTCACTTTCGCACCAAATGTAGGTACGCTTTTTGACCTACAATCAAAAACAGTCAATACAGCTAGGAGTGAGCTAATATAGGGCTGACAAGCTAGGGAAACATATACTCAGGTTGCATTAGAAAAGACTAAGATTAAGCTGTTACATCATCCGCGTTTTCCTTTTTGATTAATTTGACTAATTCTTTGGGAAAAGTGATTTCTGTTTCTTTGTCATTTAAAGTAATGGACCCCTTGTTGAATTGTTCTGCTGGAATAGGTTCTGGCGTCCAGTGAAAAATCTGTATCATACCAAAATAAGAATATTATTTATTTAAGCACGATTCGTTCGTGTCATGTAAACTCAGCATAACTGTACTGGCTAAAAGTAGCAACCAACCCTGTTGAGCTTTAGTAGGATGCAAGGTTCTCCACGCTTATATCCAAAGGTTGGGTCGGAACCATCACATTCTTTATACCGATCCGTCATATTTTTGGGTACAGCGTCCATCCATATTTTCAATTGACGGGAGAAAAAATCATCATCACTACTTCCATAGAAAAGCACAACTGAGTTTCCATTTAACAGTCGATCGGGAACTGGGCGATACGTCAAGCCGGGTCCTTTATCAAAAAGAATGGAACCCGCCTTTTGTTGATACGGTTCTTTTGGGTCAACGAATACCAGAGAGCAGTACCAACTTAGCATGAAGAAACAGTATAAGCTCAAGAAAAATATGATGTAGAAAATCGTGATAAGTAGCCACGAGCAGCCTGTGCGACCCAGAAACTCTTTCTTGTCAGCATTCCACAAAAATTCTTTCCAGCCGCCAGATTCCTCCTGCGTAACCTCCAAAACCTCGCCTTCATCTTCAGCCGCTTTCGGTGCGTGTGCAGTTTTGGTAGTCTTTGAAGACTTGGTGTCGTCTTCCGTCATTTTTAAGCAATGACAAACAACTACCGTATGCTTAGTATGGAACGACTGGAGGCCAGCGTACAATAATGCAGAAAAATCAAAGTTTATCGAAATCTGCAAAATCTTGGAATAATTTTTTCAACGCAAATTCATGCAAATAGTACAAAAATAATAAACTGCAAACTCATGTCTCGTAGCAGCTTGGTAATGAAGCAATAAGCAATGTGTCGAGGTGACGAATTTACGCTAGGGCAAGATTCCTTGTAACCAGGCTCCGATTCCTACCTTTTATTTACAGTCTATGCACGGCATTCGTTTATACATTGTGAATCACTGATGGGAATGGGAGTCTGCAAAATCAATCAATAATACTTTAACTTTCATCGATACGTTAGGAAAATTACTTAACCTTCAAAATGGAGACGTTCGGTCAAAATCGTTCTTGATTCAGAAGATAAGTATGGCATTCTAAGAGGAAACGCCGCATGTGTTATGGGAATTTTTCCTAATAGTGCAATAATAGATGAATTATTATGAGACGAATGTCTCATCTTGGTTTTACGTTGTCCGTCCGTCCGTCCGTCCGTCCGTCTGTCCGTCCGTCTGTCCGTCCGCGCGATA